>JAMJFZ010001557.1:0-81808 GCA_026225945.1 Cricetomys ansorgei
GATTAAAGGAATTCGCCACGATGCCCCAGCTAAAAAAGTATAGTTTTTGTGTGTCTAAAAAAAGTATGCGCTAAAATATAAATAGAGATAATTTTGAGATAGCAGGAAATATATTATTTAAATTTTTTCCACATTCCTGACTTTTAATGTATTTATTTAGTGTTTGTGATGCGTGAGCGGGTGTTCACGTAGCTATGCTTGCCAATGCACTCGTGTGGAGGTCCGAGGTTAACATCCGGTGTCTCCCACAATCACTCTTCACCTTATTTTTTGAGCCATGCTCTCTCACTGAACCTGAAGCTCTCTGTTTTGCCTAGACTGGCTGGTCAGCAAGCCCAGAGATTTACCTGTTTCTGTCTCTCATCAGCTGGCGCCATGACCAGCTTTTACCTGGGTGCCAGACATCCGAACTCAGGTCCTTCTGCTAGCGCGGCAAGGACTTCACCCTCTTAGCCGCTCCCCAGTCCTTTCTTGATTTTTTTTTTTCCCCCAGCAGCCAGTGTATTGAATTAAAAAGAATACTGTGACTCTGTTGGTTGTGTTTTCGGAGAGCAATCCCAGTTCTCTTTCTGACTCCAGAATTGGAGTCACCCAAGTCTGACAAGAGCCAAAGGGAGGTTGCAAGCATAAGGGAGGTCTGGAGAGTGGGATCGAGGAAGATTCTGGATAGAGGCTGTTTATTGTCTGTAAGGTGGGCATGGTTGTTAACTGCCACTTGTACTGTGAGCTTCATGAGGGATGCTGTGTTTGGTAGATAGTGTATACTCTGGAAAACCAGCACCCTGACCTTTGCTGCCTGAGCTCCTGGGGCTCTTTGGAGGAAGGACCTCTGAGATAGGAGTTGAAGGATGGGTGAAGGAGGAGATGAGGTCCCAAGGACCGGTAAAGGAAAGCCTTCCAGTAGGTTGGCCACAGCCATGGCAACAGCTCTGCGTACAGGACACTTGATAGTTGTTTTGCAAAGCTTCAGCACGTGTCCCTGGGAGGGGTTGGGCAAATGGAGTGATGTGCCTGCCCAGGTGAGTGTCTGGGGACCCCAGCCTTTCACAGAGTTGAGGAGACACTTGCAGATCTGGCCTGCTGCAGTTTCCCAGGCTCTGCAGGTGTGGGAGCCCTTGACAGCTTTGGATCAGGAAGCGGAAGCAGAAGACCTGCACTTAGGTGACAGTTTTAGTTGGCTCTCAGGGTGGTGACCTTTTTTACCATTGATGTGTGACCTGGGGCTGGCCTATCGAGTTCCAGCCTGGCCCTGTGCAGGCAGAGCTCTGCCTTTTAGGCAGCACTGGGACCGTCACGCCCTTTAATCTAGCCTTAGAGGCTGGGCAGGGGCTGTCTGTGAGCCAGAGTTAAGCTTTCTGGGAAAATCCCATTGTCTTTGTGTGTCTTAGGGTTTCTGGGAGAGTGAACTATGGCGCTCTGGTGTGACCTCACACACATAGTTGGAGGGCAAATAAGTATGTGCTTTGAGATGACCTGGCAGTTAAACATGCTTGCTATGCAAGCCTGGTGGCCTGAGTTCGATTCCTGGAGCTCACATAAAGATGGAAGGAGAGTCAAGCATGGAACATACCTTTAATCCCAGCTCTTGGGAGACCGAGGCAGATGGAGTTTGAAGCCAGCCTCTCTATATAGTGAATTCCAGAACAGCCAGAGCTGCATTGAGAGACCCTGTCCCAAACAAACAACAAACAAACCCAAATAAACAAAAAGATAGAAGAAGAGAACGGACTCTACCGAGGTGTCCTCTGGTCCTCAAGCGTGCTCCCCACTTACGCACACACACACATATCGTGTACACACAATAATAAGAACGATCCGACAGCCGCATCGAGCTGGGGCTGTTGAGCACTGCGCAGTCGCGCTGGGAGGCTGAGGCAGGAGGTTGTTGTGGTCAACTGCTGAGGCTTGAGGCCAGCCTGTCCACCCCGTTCCAGGTGTGTGTGACCCCCCATTGGTGTTTCGTGGGGATTGTGCTCTCCCTTGCAGAATGCAGGTGCTGTGTCCTGTGTTTTTGAGGAGAGGTGTTTCTGGAGTCAGTGGGGCCGGGTTCACTGTCTCCCCAGCACCAGCAGAATTGGGAGATGAGGCAGGGCTGAGTACTAGTCCCAACCTGGCTATCTGCCAGTTGCTGGATGTCTTGATGTCAGCTCCTTGCCCTTTTTGTGTCCAGTGAAGGAGCTGGCCACCTTGCTAGACCCTCAAGGCCCAAGACCCTCCCAGACAGAAGACAATAAATGTCCCCTCCCACCAAGGGACCACTTAGCCTTAAACTGATCATGAGTTCTATCCATCCATCCGGAGTGCATAGAGACCCTGTTCTTAACTGTTACTAGTCCCCTGTTCATGAGAAGCCTGATCAATCATGAATACAACTTGGCTTATTTTTTTTTTTAATTCATTTTGTTTTGAGATAGGGTCTTATCATATAGCTCAGGCTAGCCTTGAGCTTGTGATTCTCCTGCCTCAGCCTTCTGAGTAGCTGGTACTAAGGCTGTGAGCCACCACACATGGCCTTCCATCTATATAGATGTCTTTGTGCCTGACATTGCAGCCTGGGGGTGAGTTTCCTGTCAGCTCAGCTGTAAGCACATGAGTGGCTTTGCACGGCTCGTCTTCCTGTGTCCCTTGTTCTCAGTGTCTTCCGCCCTGGCTTGGAGAAAGCAGCATCCCCCTCTTGTCCTCACACTGTCCTGCTGTCAGGACCTTGGGATCTGGAAGCTGCAGATAACAGTGTGTGCGTGCTTGCGTGCGTGCTTGCGTTTGCGAATGATGGCTGGGTGTGTAGGGAGGGGTCTGCCATTTCCAGGCAGCTTGACTGGGACTTAGTAAAAGGACAGCGGTGCTACAGGCACCCAGCAGATGCACGGTGGAGGCTCGAGGCCTGGCTCAGCCCTTTCCTGCTGGGGCTGGGCTGAAGTAACTGGTACTTTCTATTTATTAGTTCCTATTAGAACAGCACTGGCACTCACTGGGTGGGCTCTCCCTGTCAGGCAGGCGGATGCCAACTGCTCCTGACACATCTTATTGCGTCCTTACAACTTTTGTTATATAGCCCAGGCTGACCTGGAATTTATAATTTTCCTGCCTCAACCTCCAGAGTGCTGGCGTTGTAAGCATGCCACGATTGTACCTGTCTTAGGTGGGCCCTTTTGAAAAATAACAACAACAACAGTAATATTATAATAATAATAATTAATTATTATTGTTTTGTTATTATTTTATTGAGACAAGGTCTCTCTTTTATGTAGCTCTGCCTGTCCTGGAACTCACTGTGTAGACCAGGCTGGTCTTCAACTTACAGAGATCCTCCTGTCTCTGCTTCCCTAGTGCTGAGATTAAAGGTGTGTGCCACCAAGCCTGACAAGACTTATTTATTTATTTAAAGATATATTCATTTCTCGTGTGAGTATTTTGCCTCTCTGTATGTATGCGTACACATCTGTGCTGGATGTCTGAGGCGGTCAGAAGGACATTCACTGGACCCTCCGGAACTGGAGCTACAGATGGCTGTGAGCTACCGTATGGGTGCTGGGAAGTGAACCCGGGTCCTCTGGAAGAGCAACAAGGGCTCTGAACTGCTGAGTCATCTCTCCAGGCCCTAAATTATGTTTTTTTGGGGGAGCTTTTTTTTTTTTTTTGTTTTTTTTTTGAGATAGGCTCTCTCTACAGAGCTGTGGCTGTCCTGGAACTCACTCTGTAGACCAGACTGACCTCAAACTCACAGAGATCCACCTGCCTCTGCTTCCCGAGTGCTGGTATCAAAGGAATGCTCCACTATCCCAGGCTAGCTGGACTGTTTATCTTTTTTTATTTATTTCTTAATAAATTTATTTTTATTCTGTGTGCATTGGTGTTTGGCCTACATGCATGTCTGTGTGAGGAGTCAGATCCCCTGGAACTGGAGTTACAGACAGTTGTGAACTGCCATGTGGGTGTTGGGAATTGAACCTGGGTCCTCTGGAAGAGTAGCCAGTGCTCCTTAACCTCTGAGCCATCTCTCCAGGCCCTTGCTGGATGATTTTCAATGTTCATTTTATGGAAAAAAAGTTGAGGCTCAGAAAGATACAGTCCATGGCGGAGCTATTGTGTGGTCTGTGTGGTCCCAAGTTTGCATTGTTCCTGCTAACCCCTCTGTGGTGGAATCTTCTTTAGCTTCTGCTTCCACATCTCCGGTGGTTGGGGCTCCCTATCTGCAGGTCATCTGTCCTGTTCTGGACATCTGATGCAGTTAAAGCCCTCACTGAAGTCCTGTGTGGTGTCTGTGGGCACCTGCAAACCAGCTTCAGTTTGGTCAGGCTGTGGCTGCAATGAGCCCAGCATCTGTTTTTCCAGGGAATTTTCCAAACTCTGATTGCTCATGGCATGGTGCCAGCAAAGTACTTCCCTCTAGCCTGTGCCCTGAGCACCCTAAGGAGACCACCAATGGGAAGGAGCTGAGAGAGACACAGAAAAATAGACAGACAAGGAGCTAGCCTAGGACACATATGAATTGGTAGATAAGGAGCTAGCCTGGGGCACATGTGAATTGGTAGATAAGGAGCTAGCCTGGGGCACATGTGAACTAGGGAGAGATGATCAAGCTCTTGATGCTTTTGGATTCCCAGCTGGTGCTGTGTCTGGGGATGATGATCCAGCATCTCTGGTGATAGATGTTGTGCCAGGGAGGGGGTGGTGATGTGGCACCCCCATACACAGTGCTCTGGGACCAGGGCTGTGGTCTGGTGAGATCTGCTGGCTGCGGTTTGTTTGGTCCACTTCCCCTTTCTGATTAATTAACCTTTGAATGGCAAGGGCCTAGAAAATGTAGATCCCAAGCATGTCCTGTTTCCCATTTCTCCCTCCCTTCCCCCCCACCCTCTTTCTCTTTTCCTCCCTCCCTCGCTTCCTTCCTCCCTCCCTCCTTGCCCTCCCCCCACTTCCTTTCTTCCTTCCTTCTTTCCTTCCTTCCTTCCTACCTACCTTTCTTCCTTTCTTCTTTCTTTCTTTCTTATTTCTGAGACAAGATCTCTCTGTAGCCCTGGCTGTCCTGGAGCTCGCTCTGTAGACCAGAATGGCCTCAAACTCCCAGCAATCCACTTTCCTCTGCCTCCCAAGTGCTGGGATTACAGGCGTGTGGCACCACCTTGGGGACTCCCATTTCTTGATGCTCTGAGAAGGACTGGGTATCTGCTGCTAGCTGACAGGCTCCCTACCCTAGCCGCTCACTCATCATGTGGCTGTTAGTGCTGGGCAGATGAAATGAACCCCTTTCAACCCTCCAATTGCTGCCATTGGTGATGTCAACTACTGTTTGCACAGGCTCTGTGGAGTTACTCATTTCATTTGATCCTGACACCTGACAGGTGAGGACTGCTTTCTCAAACATACAGCAAGGGAACCGGGGTTCTGAGAGAATGAAGCCATGTTCTCGGTCTGGAGCAAGCGAGGGGCGGGCTTCTTTGAACAAGTCTGTAGCATGGGCACCTGTTGTACGGAAAGCCTTGTACGTGGCCCGCACAGGGGCGGAATACACAGATCCCAGCTTCCCTGTGTGTCCGAAGACTAGCTTGCATTCTCTGTATCATCTGCTGGGCACACTCGTGATTCTCAGCTCCCCGCTTCACCGAGCCAAGCACTAGATCCCCTGGCCCCTGCAGACTGTCACTTGCCCTCCTCTGGGTTCCTACTCAGGCAGGTTACCCATTGTGGGGCGGCTTTTTCACTGTGTGTGTGTGCCAGAGGATAACTTGTAGAAGTTAACTATCTCCTTCTGCCCTGTGGGGTCCTGGGATTGAACTGAGGTCATGAGGTTTCGCTGTAGGTGCTTTTACCTGATGAGCCAGCCCTCATTTAAGCTTTTTTTTTTTTTTTTTGGTTAAAATTTTATTGATATATATTATGTGTACAAATGTTTGCATGTGTGTATACCATGTGCCTGCCCGATGCCTGTGGAGGCCGGAAGAGGGTGTCTGATCTCCTGGAACTAGAGTTATAGTCAGTTGTGAGCCACCATGCAGTTGCTAGGAATGGAACCTGGGTCCCCTGCAAAACCAGCAAGCGCTCTTAACTGTCAGGTCGTCTCTCCTTAGCCATTTCTTAGTTTTTCATTGGCAGTCCGTTCCCCTCGTTAGATTCCAAGAGCCTATCCCTGGAGACACACAGAGAGTTCCTTAGAGGGTGGGCATGATGCCGACCCTATGGCAGGCCTGGGGTAGGTATAGATGGGTTTGTCCTGCTTTGGGTCAGAGTGCTGCTGGAGACCTGGGCCCCCTTTCTCTGTCTGCTCCTCAAGTGTAGGGATGTCTGTCCTTGCCTCTTAGAACGGGCTACCAGCTGGAGGCTGTGGGCACAGAGCTGATGCCAGGCAGGTGGGTGGAGCTGGGAAGGGATGAGAGGGCCTTTGTTCCTCCTGTTTGTGTCCAGATGGGAACTGATTTTCCCGGCTGAAGCAGAGGGTGTGAGGGCAGTGTCGTGCGCCCCCACCCCCAGACATTTCTCCAGGTCTCCACCCTTCAGCCCCTCCTGTCTCAGGACTCACCCTTCATCAGAGCTGTTGCTGCTGAGTTCTAGTTAAATATTTGCTAACTGAGAAGTCTGCAGGGCGGCTTTGTATGAAGTCCCGGCTGACTACTCCCAAATCTGTCTTTGGGTAAGGAGACCCAGCCCTCCTGGGCCTTCAGAGCCCTTTGCAGGTGGTCTTTTTGGCATCTGGAACCAGATGACCTTTCCTCCTGAGGGTTATCAATCACATGGCTGTTTAATGGATCAGAGAGAGAGGGCAGAGGCCAGGCTTGAGTCCTGGGAACCAGGGTGGCGAGAACCTGGAGATCTGCTTCCTAATGACCTGACCTCTGTTCCCCATCTGTCCAAGGTCAGCTTTTCTGGATCTCGGAGGGTCCTTCCCAAAACCCTGGTGACCCGTCAGCAAGGGAGTATGGCAGGCAGGGTTCAGTCAGTGTGGCCCACTTGATACCTTGATTATTAACAAGAAAGCCCATCTTATCCCAGAGTTCTCCACTCCCATTTAGGGTAACAGGGTGCCTGTGATATCATGCCTAGTTTTGTTCTCTCTTGTGTAATTCTGGGCGAGTCACTGAACTTCTCTGAGCCTCAGATCCTTCATTCAGAGAATGGGTTTAACAGTCTGTCCTGGCGAGGGTTAAATGAAGTCATGGTGACAATTATTGCTAACATGCTTCAGAAGCTCCCTCAGTGCGGGCTCTGGGCAACTGTGGCATGCATTAGCTCATGCCATGATGATTATAATTATATGCAAATTGGGAACCAAAGAGCCTTGTGATGTAGTGATGGGGAGCCAGGCAAGGAAGTCTGACTGAGATTTTGAACCTGGGAATCAGGGAAGGATGTTCTGCCAAAGGGTGTGGCATCAGAGAGAGGGAGCACACTTGGTGTCAGTGGGACACAGCCAGGGCAGGGGATGGGCGGGGAAGCTAGGCTGAGAACCTCTTCCTTGGGTTCCATTCATTACTCCCTGCTGATGGGCTGCTCCATGTCAGGACATGGGGGTGGTGCTGTGTCAGTGCTGGTGGGAATCCAGTCTCCCAGGGCCATGGAAGGCCAGCTCATCCTTAACAAAGCAAGTCACCTGATCTTCTGGACATTTTCACAGTCCTTGGAGGCTAGGTCCTGCTGGTGTGGTGGACAAGTCTCTGACCTCACAGCCTCTATTTCCTCAAGGGCAGTGCTGCTCCTAGCCAGTGGCTCTCAACCTTTCTTCATACCCTGACCCTTTAATGCAGTTCCTCATGCTGTGATGAGCCCTCAAACATAAAGTTATTGTTGTAACTTTATAACTTTGTAACAACTTCATAACTGTACTTTGCTACTGATGTGAATCCTAATGCAAATGTCTGATATGCAGGTGGTCTTAGGCAATTTCTTGTGAAAGGGTCATTTGACCTCCAAGGGGACCACAACCTACAGGTTGAGAACCACTGTTCTAAAAGCTTCTGGACTCTGGCAGGTCAGGATTTTGTGTCATGCCCTGTGACCTACATGAGAAGTGATGGGTCCCTAGCTAGCCTGGTGCTTCTTCCCTATCTGTGTCTGAATTAAAAAGTAAATAAATAAAAATACAACGGTAGTGCTGAGGATTGAACCCAGGGCCTTGTGCATGATTGGCAGATGCTCTGCCACTAAACTGTATCCTTAGCCATCCAGCTGTGTCTAGTAGCCCTGTATGTCCTTCTCAGTCTGCCCTCAGTGAGATGGCAGAGTCCCTGTCCCTCCCTCTCTCTCCATTTAGGAGTGACGCATGGTCCCTGGACACCTGCTTCCCCCAGCACACAGCGACTATGTACACAGGCACGCCGTGGAGCTGTGGTTATGGGAAGGGGTTTTCTTTGTTAGTTGCTGGTGTTCAGGAAGGAGAGCTAACTCAGCAGAAGGTCTCCTCAGGACACCTGCATGGGAAGGGAGGGAAAGCTCATGTGACACCCATTTTCCCAACAAAGAAAGACTGTGTGGGATCTGTTCCTTCCTCCTCAGGAGCCTCTGAGGCCCCAGCCTCTGCCCTGGCTTCTCTTTGAATTATGAGGAGTCTAGGGTCGGCACAGAGCTGGTGAGAGGTCTAGTGTGGATAAGTGGGGGAGCACCCACCCATCCTTGCATTCCCAGAGGAAGAGATAGTTCAGAGGAGGGTGGAGCCGGAGCTGACAGAGGAGGGGTCGCTCAGATGTCAGAAGACTCAGAATACTGTGGTTCTAATAGAAGCCATGCTTTTATCCCAAGGGCAAAGGGAGCCTTAGAAGGTTTGTGACTCTGGGAGGACCAGGCAGCTCTCTACTAGCTCCTGGTATGGGAAGGACCGGAGTCAGGAACAGTTTGAGGCTGAGGTGGGTATCAGAAGGTGGGGACCGGGCTGGGGAAAACAGTGGGCTGATCTGAGGCGAGCTGGCCTGTTGACTGACCTGAGTCAGCTCACAGCTCTGATCCGCTGGGCCAGGTGCCTGCACCGCTGGGTGGTGCTGAGGACACCCTTTCTTTTGGGGCATATTGCTAAGGGGCCTGAGCCAGCCCCTGCTCTCTGGACCTCCTCCTTCTGGGCAAGCCTGAGTGTTGTGACAGTCATCTGTCACAGTGACTGTCCCTGGATCCAGCTCTGCAAGGTCCTGGCTCGCTGGTCCTAGCTCTTCTCATGGGCTGATCACCCACCTCTCTTATGCTGGATGATGGAACCTGTCATTATCCTTCCCTGAACTACCTGATTATAGGTCGCAAGCAGGAGCCCTGTCTCAGCCCTCCTGATAGGGGCCACCCAAGGCTGACAGTCTCCGTGGTGGGTGTGCAATGTATTTTCCCAAGCTTCGGTTGCTTGCGAGACTCAAGCTGTTCTGAGTCTCTGTCATTTATGTATATCTGCATGTATGTATATATGTGTGCAGTGTATGTTCGTGTTGTGTGTGTCCGTGTGTCTACACGTGGATACCTACATAGGTATTTGCAAGTGCATATGGAGACCGGAAGTTGGCCTGGGCGTCTTCCACAGTCTCTCTGTGCTTTTCTTTCTTTTTCTTGTTCTTTCCTCCTTTTTTTTTGTTTTTTAAAGACAGGGTTTCTCTGTTGTAACGCTGGCTGTCCGGGAACTCACTCTGTAGACCAGGCTGGCCTGGAACTCACAAAGCTCTGCCTGCCGAATGCTGGGATTAAAGGAGTGCACCACCACCGCCCGGCTATGCCTTTCTTTGGAAACAGGGTCTCTCCCTCAACCTGGAGCTCCTGGGTTCACTTAGGCTGCTGGACCTCCTGCTGTCTCTGCTCCAGCACTGGGGCAGGGAACTGGGACAACCATGCCTGGATTTTTGTGTGCATGCTGGGCATCCAAACTCAGGCCTTTGTAGTTGCACGGCAGACGTTTTACCAGCTGAGCCGTCTCTCCAGTGTGGTCCCTACGTCACTTGTCCCTCCTATAACATCACCCCCATATTGTTAATATGCTGTGTGTTCTTAGAGAAATTACTTAACCTCTCAGAGCATTGCTATCGTCCTTGGTAAATAAGGCCAATGCAAGAAACAGCAAAGGGGCGGGGGAGCCAGCTCAGCTGGCAGTGTTTTCCTTGCATGTGGGAGGTCCTGAGTTCTGTCCTCGATGCTGCAAGAAAAAAAATAATGCTTATGCTTATAGATGGGTGTGGCGCTCATGCTTTAGTCCTAGAACTTGGGAGGTGGAGACAGAGAGCTCAGGAATTCAGCCATCCTTGGCTACATTAACAAGTTGGAGACCAGCCTGGGCTCCATGAGACTGTAGCATTACCCCTGGGTGGCTGCTAGCTAGTTGTGTCAATAATGAGAATTTGGCTGCCCAGGAGAGGCTTTAGGTGAGACAGAGACCTGGCTCTTTAATCCTGACCTGTTGGGCTGTGCTGTGTGACTCAAGGAGTGTGTGACTTCCTCTCTGGGCCTCAGTTCTCCTGGCTTTACCAGTCAGATGCTATAGTTACTGGTAATTTGTTTGACTTCATGACACAGGAAGCCCGAGTCCCTGCCTCCACTCTGCCTCAGTCCTTAGTGTCTTGGGTGGGTGGGTCATCGTCCTGGCCACCTCCTCACTTCCTTATCTGGAGCCCTCTCCAATGCTCCAAGAACCAGGCAGGCCAGTTCTGAGTCTGCTCCACCCCACAGGTGCCGTCACCTGCTGGGTTTCAGTCCCCGTGAAACCCTGAAACTGGGCCGGGCCTGGTGGTGCGGCTTGTTCTAGGAGCCCACTGGAGGGACCGGCCAAACCAGGGATGAGTTTGGCTCAGTGCCCACATCTGGGTCCAGATCAGGGCAGGACTTGTGTGAAGTCCCTGTGGTCCACATGGGGTCAGCTGCCGTCCCGCTTGGGGAGACTGTCTTCTTCGTCCTAATGCCATTATTTTGGAAGCGGATTCAGGCTCAGGCTCCCGGGTCTTGGACCTGGGCTCAGCTCTTGCTTTGGCTACTCTTTTGTGAACACTGTGGGAGGGGTCTCAGATCTTCGCGCTGCTTCTTGTGTGGATGGCGTTGCACAGTGAGTCAGTGCCGCCTGTGGGTAGGGGACCGTGTGGGGTTTCCACACGGTGCGGCGTGCTGGGGGCTCACCAAGCGGAGGCCGCTAGCCCTGCATGCAAGGCTTTAGGGCTCTTCCTGCAGCGTGTCTTCCGAGGACCCCTTTCTCATTTCCCCATCCTCATCTTAACCTGCGTGATGGGCCCAGCGTCCCTCTCCCTGCTCTCCAAGGCTCCAGGAAGCTTCACGACACCCTGGGGCCCTTGTTCTTGGTGGCTTCTGCTATCTACACAGGAAGTAGCGTGATCCTTGAAATTGTCACTTTGGAAAATCAGAGATCAGCATTCTTCCGGCCACTGAGCTGCTGTTAGTGTCGGTCATGTGCACTGTCCTCCTCAGGGTCAAGTGTTTAATGCTCATTGGTTTATTGGTTTCCTTGTCTCTCAGTCAGGTGGGTACTGATGTGCCACCTCGAAGAGAGGGAAACAGGCTCAGAGGACAGTGCCTTGCCCAAGGCCACACAGCTAATAGGGGCAGAACTGGGACTTGAACTCAGAGCCTGTATCTAGAGCCCTCGTGTGGGTTGTGTCTTGTGCACTTCTCAGACCCTCTGTGTAGCCTGAGGTGTCTGTGGCCAGCCCCTAATCTGCTTAACTCAATGGCAGCTGTGTGGAGGTACTCAGGCCAGTGTCTGGTCTGCTCCCAGGGCCGGAGTAGCACTGCTGAGATTTTCATTGAGACCTTAGGTCATCTGAGACCTTCCTGCCCATGCTAGCCCAGGGAGGATCAGTAAGGTAGGGGAGGCTCTGTGCGGCCTTGACTACATGGGAGCAGGTAGAGGGCTAGAGGTCCAGGTGACTCTCTTTGATCTAGCACCCACAGACCTTGGGACCTTGGGACCTTGGGAAAGTCACTTTGCCTTTCTGAGCCTGGGTGTCCTCATCTGTAAAGCAGGGACAGGGACAGTTAAGCCCACTTTGCTTTCCCTGGGGCCTGGGTAGGGACCTAGAAAGTAAAGCTAAGGCCTCATAAAGGCACTGTGTGGGTAGGGATAGGGGGCTCTGGACAGGTTTCTGGGAGAATGAGAGTCAAAGTCAACTTTCCATTGGCCTTGAATGTAGCTCAATGGTACAGTGCTCACCTGGCATGCATGAAGCCCTGGGTCCAGTCTCCAGCATCGCAAAACAAGACAAACAGAACCCCACTTCTACCTAGGTATGGTGGCACAGCTCTGTAACACCAGTACTTGGGAGGCTGAACTCTGAGGCCCGCCTCAGACTACACAGTAAATTCTAGGCCAACCTGGCTACATGGTGAAACCCTCTTCACTTAAACAATTCTAATTCCTCCTCCCCAAATACCTCTTCTCTTTCCCTCCAGGCTGTGTGCCTCTGAGTCTCAGGACCACAGGGCTGAGAAGCCTGTGTTGAGTTCTCAGTGGGCACACCCAGGGAACTCTGGGGATTCTGGGTACAGCATTAGGAGGATCGGGTGGTTAGGGGTCTCTCTAGGTCATCCCTGACCACCTCCGAAGGGTGCAACCCTTGAAGATGGATCCAGCTGTGTCAAGACTCACACCAGCTCTTACTCAGCTGGTTTGCTTCAAGATTGGGCTACACACACGTGGCGGGGGGCAGGGGGCTGGGGGCTGGCTGTCTTCTTAAGACATGGCCTAGAGATCAAGGCCCAGGGCAGTGGTGCCCTAGGCTGCCTGACACAGATGGACACTCAACCCAGCTCTGGATTCCCCAGCTGCCCTGAGGGTGACAAGGAACTAGGCAGGGCCCTGGGACTACCCACATGGGGCCCGGTTTGATTTTGTTGACTCACAGTGAATGATCTTCCCTGAGCCTCCCATAATAACCCGGGAAGTGGGAGTTTGTATTTAACATGTTCCTCTGGGGCCAGCAGGAAAATCTGTGTGTTGGGGCAGAGGCAGGTGGCCCAGAGTCTGTGCGATGAGCCCACATCTGAGGGGCATTGCTGGCAGAGGAGAGGAGAGCAGAGATGGCACAGCCAGCCGAGGCTGAGGCAGCGGTATGGGAGCCTGGGTGTACACACGAGGGCACACACAAGCCTCGCTTCTCCAACTCCTGTTTTATCTGCTCTTTGGGTTTCTTCTTTGTAAAAGAACATCTTTATTGAATTTTTTCAAGCTATAAAACTTGTACCTGGTAATCAGTAGTTCAGCCCATCTCTTGCCTCCATTGTTACAAGCTGAGAGCTGTTATAATTAAAACTAGCATTTTCGGTGCCCTGGGCTGTGTGTGCTGCACTGTTTTGAGGCCTGTCTGGCCCTGTGAAGGGGCTCTGGGATGCCTGGTTTCTACATGAAGAACTCAGGAATGGGGCAGCCCCTGAGCTCACTCTTACCCAAAAGCAGGCCTGTCGGTTTCCAGGGTCCCCACTGGTCCTCTGGCAGCAGCATCTGGGGCTGAGTCAGTGCACAAGGGTGAATGAAAATATGCAACTTGGGTGGATGAGGCCAGCCACACCCACAGACTGTTCCACCCATGCAGGCTACTGTACCAGCTATTATACCAGCCTCCAGGTTCTGGGCCCAGGGTCCCTGAGGTTGGCAGTCCCCTCTCATCAGGTGGGGCCACAGCCTGCCTCCCCCACTGTCCAATGAGGCTTTGTGGGCGGTGGTCAGACCACACTTAGATCAACACTGTCTCCTATTCCTGTGTGATCTAGTGAGCCTCTCACTCATTCTGATTCAGGGTAATCTGCAGGGTGGTGAGCCTTGGCCTCGGGAACCCCATTTAGTGTCTCCCCCAAATCCATGCATTGGAGTGTCTCCGGAGGCCGTGAAGAGATTGGGAGAGCTGATGTGGGTAGATGTGGAGAGGTCTGCCCCGGGCTCCAGGTACCTCCTGTGGATACCTGGGCTGGATGCTGAGTCATGGAACCCTCTTGCAGCGTCTGGAGCTAGCTGCATGCAATACGGTGACAAGAGCTGAAGATGTGGCGGCTGCCATTTGTAATCCCAGTACTAAAGGCAAAGGGGGATTGCTGGGAATTTCAGGCCATCCTGAGCTACATAGTAAGTGCCAGGCCAGCCTGAGGTATACAGACACTATCTCTAAAGGGATGCTAGGTAGCATTTACGGGGTGGGGTCTGTCAAAGGCCCCCAAAGAAAGGCAACTGCCTGGGCTGGGGTTGCAGAGCCTAGTACAGCGGGAGGTAAGGCCTTTTCCAGGCCCATGGTGCTTACTCAGGTCTTCTCCAATACGGCCCCGAGAGCCTTAAGTCCAGGTTAGAACCCCATGGAGTATTGCTGACCTTTGAGGTCCCTCTGCCCTTTGAAATGCCCCGATCCTCATCCCTTGTGTTTTGGGGACACTTCCTTAGTACCATGCACATGGTACTTCTCCAGCTGACTGGAGTCATCTCTCCAGAGTGTGCCTGTGGTCTCCCTGACCAAGGCTTTCCAGTGACTCTGCCCACTACTGTCATCCTCTTTCAGCTCTTCCTGTGCCAACTCAGATTACCACTCTCCTGCCCCTTGCGTGGCACTGCGTTTGGGTCCTGTTACTGACCTCCCCCCAGCCATTCCTGTCTTTGCTCGATAACCATTTGGCCATTGGTCCACCCCCTAGGTCCCTTCCTTTGGCTAAGCACCTGCTGTGTATGGCCCAGTACGGGGCAGCCAGCTTTCCCCCAGCCCGCATGTGAGGTTTGTACTTCCACACTAGCTGCATCTCATCCCATCCCACCTACTGCAGAACTGCCTTCTCAAGTATTGGCTGGTTCTGGAAGATCAACTTGAAAAGGGTTTGTTTGCCAGATTGGGTCAAATTCTCTGTGGTTCTTGAGGTCAAGTAGTGGGGAGTGCCTACGAGGCAGTTGGGTGCAACAGGAGCCCTGGCTAATGCTCTTTGTTCTTGGATACATGAGTGTACCCTCTTTTCTCCCCCACCCCATTTCTGCTCTTCTCTTTACCATTTCCTTTGGCTCCTTTAGCTTCTCCTCTCCTAGGCTTCTTGCTTCTTCTCCTGAGCTGTGGACCCCTGTCTCATTTGGGTAACTTATGCTCACCTTTGCGTGGAAAGATACTGAGTGACTTTCATCCCAGGCCTTTGGGCTGTCCTGGCTACTCCTAGCATGTTTAGGCCTATGATGTCTGAGCCTTGGCCTAGGGAGCTGAGCTGCAACTTCTTATGACCCAGTTCCTTCCGTGTCGCTGATCATAGCCCTTCTGATGCTTACTATTTCAGGGCTTCCAGAAGCTTCTTTCACTGCACAACCTGTCTGACCTGGTCTCAGACACTCTTAGTGGGATGATGGGACATGGCTGGGCCTTTGCCTGGCTCAGCTTTACATTTCCTGTTTCCTCTACAGGCCAGCCCAGCATACCCTTTGGAGCACAGCTCTTCCCAGACCGGGCACCAGCCTGGTAGCTGAGAGTTGCCGTGGGCTGGGCACGCCCAGGTTCATCCTGAGCTGGCCTGGCATCGGGCACACAGATTTGCCATTGTTGGTGTAATTCTCAGTTTGAGGGTGGGTGTCCTTGGCCTGTACTGGGCCCCAGAGCTGTGGCTGAAGCTCTGCGCTGTCATGTTGGCAGGATGTTCATCACATGTAGGGAGTCAAGGCAGAATCTGGGCCAAGGACAGGGGCCCTAAGCCGCCTCTTCCCACACAATGGTGGCGCCACTTACCCAGCTCTCATGAAGCTGTGCCCCACCCTGGGGATAGTGCCTTATCAGCAGTAGCTGTGGGGGTGACAGCCCCATGGTCATCCCCACCCTCACTGTCCTCTGCCTTATTGTCTGCAGAACAATCTCACGTCTGGTCTCACTCACTGTTCTCTGTTCTCCAGGGTTTTTACAAAGCGGGCACTCTAAACGCATTCCTCATTTGTTCTCCTCTTCCCCTCAAATCAGAATCTGGACAGACGAGGCCTCATTCCAGGAGAGGCCTGCATGGCAGGCCAGCTGTGTGGAGTGCTGGGTGAGCTGAGCTACCCCCAGACGCGTGTCTCTCTCTGCTGCCACTGAGGCAGGGTTAGGGGTGTAGATCTGAGACTGAGTGTGGAAATGTGAGGTGAGCCCTGGGTTCTCCCTGGCCACCAGCTCCTAACTGGGTCCCAGGATTACACTGCAGTTCCATCACCCACACTATCTGTGTGACTTCGTGCCAATGACAGAACCTTTCCGGGTCTCAGTGTCCTCTGCTACAAAGTGGCTATTACTTGGGCCATGCCCCGCAGACCCACTGAGAGGATTGAAGGATCTGTCCTAGGCCCCTAACTCTAGGAACCTGGAGGTGGGCAGTGGGTCCCCAGATGAAGGGCCAGGTCTTTAGAACTTGTAATCCAAGATTGTCAGAGGTGGCAGGGTGCTTTGTCCTAGCTTTTAGCCCTCTTAGTGTGCAGGAGAAACTGAGGTCCAGGCAGGGGAGCTTCATAAACCCCTGGTTGAGATTCTAGCTGCAGCTTTTTAGGACCAGGAAGCCCCTCTTCTGAGTCCTCTTGGTGCCTCAGTTTCTTCATCTGTAAACAGGGACACCAGGCAGTATGAACATTGAGCCTGCTGCCTGCTGGGCCTGCTGAGGAGGCCACGGAGTCACCCTCTCTGTTCTGATACTGCTTCAGCATCCGAGTGGAGCAAACAACCAGGAGAAGCAAGCTGGTGGCTCACGGGGCTGGGGCTGGGGGTCAGTTGGTGGAGTGCATACGTAACATTGCATGGATCTCAAAGTCTGTTCCCTGACCCATAAACAGGGCCCGGTGATACATGCCTGGAGGATCAGGAGTTCAAAGCCATCTTTGGCTATGTAGAGAGTTAGAGTCAACCTGAATTACATAAGATCTTTTCTCAAAAGAAGAGAAAAAAAAAGGTTAACTTCAAGATGTGTATTTGAATGACGATGAAATGGCTCAAATGTATGAAAGCGAGGGGGCTTATCTGCCCCCCCAGGGCTGAGCCTGTGGTTCTACACCTTTCCCTCGCCAGTTCCTTTTCACCAATAGGAGTTAGTCTTGCTCAGAGACTGTGTTCAGTGAATGAGACTATTCCTCTGTCTTCACAGGCTCTATCAATCACGTCTGCCGTAGCCCATTTTTTTTCTGGCTTGTGTGGACCGGTTTATGCTGGTCTGTCCCACCACTGCACAGTTAGCTGGCGCTTGCTGCCCTGCGGGGTACCCTAGGTGTGAGCAAGGTATCAGAAGGAGCATGCAGCCGCCTCAGGGAGCCTGTCCGAACTCCACACACCCTGTCCACCCAGGAAGAAAAGCAGTCTCTCTCACTTGGTGCTGGTTTGGTCACGAATGAGGCCGAGTCTCTCGCAGGCCTGCTGGATGTGGTTTTACTCTCTCCATGTGTGGCTGCTGACCAGCTTCCTGTCAGGAGTGGGTAGCCACCTTGTGCAGACAGCTTCTGACCAAAGCCCCTGCGTAATGTGTGAGGAGCCAAGGCCTTGGGTGAAAGGGTATTTGTGCTTTGTGTGAACAGGTCCTCCCTGGACTTTGCAGACCCAATTGCCTCGGCATCGGTGGTGGCCTTACGCTCTCATGCATGCTTCTCTTCCAGAGAAAACTGAGAAGATCCTGAGAGATTTCCTCCGTTTCTATGAGGACCAATATGGTGTGGCTCTCTTCAACAGCATGCGCCACGAGATCGAGGGCACCGGGCCGCCTCAGGCGCAGCTGCTCTGGCGCAAGGTGAGAGGCACGGGGCGGGGGCGGGGTGTGTGTGTGTGTGTGTGTGTGTGTGTGTGCAACCTGGGCTCTGCCGCCCCTTCAATGTGGCTTCTCTGGGCCTTAGTGTCCCTGTGTTGCCGGGGTGGTCTCTAAGGGCCCTTCACTGGCTGAGGGTAACCTTTCCTCCATTGTTCCTTGCCCCCCACTGCCAGTACAATCCCCCCACTACCAGTGCAACCCCCGGCCAGTGCAAGCTCCCCTACCTGTCAAGAGAGGTGTGACAAAACCTCTCTGGTCTTGTTTCCTCCTCTCCAAAGCGGACATGGCATGTGGTCCCTGCCTCACAAGTCCATTAGGGAATGGAATGAAGCTGTCCCAGGCTGCATGCTCTATAGGCTCCCTCCCCTCAGGACCGTGTCTAGAGCGGAGAGGATGCTCTCACTGACTTGTCATTCATTGCCCTGTTGCTAGCATCAGGGTTGGGTTTGCTGAGGAAGCTGAGGAGGCTAGAATGCTCCCCTAGGGCTCATGCTGACTCTGCTGACTGCATGGTCTTTTATAGCTCTGTAGATGCTCAAGGTGACAGACAGTGAATGTCTGTTTACACAATAAAATAGAGTCTGGGAAGTTGACTGGGTGGATATGGACGAGAGTCTTGGCTGCTCTGGAGAAGACTGTTCCACCGAGACCCTGAGGGTTGGGAAGGGGTTGGCTATGAGAAGGAACTGGCAGACAGAGGGAATCAGTATGTACAAAGTCCCAAGCTTAGCCTAGAGTAACTGGCTAGGCTGGGGAGGCAGACAGCTGGCTGAGATCCCTAGCCCAGGAACCTTTCTCCCAGTCTGCAGCCTGCCCTGGGAGGAGAGAAAGGTCGGGCTGTCTGTGCTCCAGGTGTCGTGACTGAGGACTGTAGAGCAGAGGTGTTTGGATGTGGGCCTGTCTCAGGCCTTGCAGGTGTCACCTGTGTGACCAGGAAAGGGAGGCTTGAGTTCATCTTGGACAGCAGGGCCTAAACTGCTTTTCCTATCTAGAATGAAAGGCCGAGGGCCAGTCCAGCGTGGTGACACAAGCTTGTAACCCCCAGTATTTAGGAAGCTAAGGTGTAGGCCAGCCTAGGCCATGTAGTAAGCACCAAGCCAAGGAGGGCTGTATCCTAAGATCCTGTCTCAAGACAAGAACAAAAATGAACAAAAACAAAAGGCACAGGCAGTCCAGTCCCCAAGAGCAGAGGAGGAGTGGATGCCCATGTTGTGTGGAGCGTTTTCACCCAGTGTCTAGCTTTTCACACTCACAGGGCTGTGTGCTAGTTGTAGGCAAATAGGGCAAGTAGTCAGAGAAGTGGCCTGAAGTTGTTCATGGTCCCTGAAAGCCAGGGGCTTTCTTTGATGGCTCATGACAGGACAGTCATGTGAAGTCACAACAGTAAGAGAAGGGAAATAATAGCATTAGTCACAAGAATAATTACAGTCGTTTTCTACAGAAGAAACAATCATAGCAGTAATCAGAACCAATGGGTCTGGGCGAGTAGCGGGCTGAGGCAGGAGCCGCAGGAGTTCAAGGCCAATCTCGGGTAACACATATGGGAAGGAAGACCAGTGTCTCACCCTCAGCCCAGCAACAGATCCATCAGCAGTTGTTAGTGATGGGCTGTTTCTCTGAGCCTCACACTCAGCCCCTGAGTGTCACTAGTGTCATGCAGGGGGTCACTGGGACACAGAGGGGTTGGGGAGTCACTTCTCTGGCTCCTGTGATAGGTGACAGGACTGGCCCTGGTTTGTAGGGTCTGAAATATTTTATACTTCTTAAAGGCCTGACTCCACCATTTGGAGGAAAAAAAACAATTTTTCCCTTTTGAGATAGGGTCTAATGTAGCCCAGGCTAGCCTCAAACTCCATCTATAATCAAGATGACATTGAGCTTCTGGTCTCCCTGCCTCTACCTCCCTCCTGAATTTGGGATTACAGGCTTGTTACAGCTCAGTTTTACCTTTGAAAAAAATCTTACTAATAAACCCAACCCAGCAGCCAGGCAGCCTCTGTGAGATGGCCCAGGGTCCAGGGGTGTGCTTGCTGATGGGGTGCAGGCTCTGTGGCTGAGTTGTTGCTCACTAACCTCTTGGGCTGTTCCTAATCCCTTTCAGTTAACCAGACAGATGCCTGGCTGAGCCAGTCGGGTGGGTCTTCCCAGGGTGTCAAGGAAACCCTGGCTGCTCTTTCTAGAAAAGACACACTGGAGGGCTGGGTTTCAGAGGTCTAAATATAGACCACCAAGTGGGAGCCTTCTAACACGGGCAAAGCCCACAGTGGGGGAGGGGAGCAGACCCATTTTTTTCCTGTAAATATTTTCTTCTAGAGAGGAAACTGGTCTCGGGTCCTATTGTTTGAGCACAATGGCCTCTCCTTTTAAGAGTCTAGCTTTCCTCTGAGGAGCAGCAAGGGGAGCTAGGGAAAGGAGCACTGGAAGAACACAGAGGGAGGGGCAAGATCCCCAGACCCAGAAGTCCTGTGGGTGTGGGCATAAAGGCATAATTTCTCCCATCAGCACATGTAATACCGGATCCATTTTGAAACTGGTGCCATGTTTATCATAGAATAAACAGACTTGTCCAGACATGGAGATCCCTAGACTTCCCTGGGCCCCACAGTCCTTTGCAGCTTCTGTACCTCCCTTAAACAAACTTCTGTGAACTCTGCAGCTTCAGCTTGGGCTCCCACCCTTGGTGTAAAGACATCCAAGCTCCAGTGTCCAAATCAGCCCAGAAGCCGGGAGCGTGCCTTGTGTGCTCTGGCGGATTCCTGACATGGCCGCTGTTGTGTTAGCTCCTGAGTGCTTTGTTGCCACAGCTCCCATCTCACAGATGAGGAATCTAGACACCGCACAGATCAGGCATGTCTTTGTACAAAAGTAGGAAAGTCTGAGTGAGCCTGCTACCCACACAGGCCTCCTGTCTGCCCGGATGCCAGTCCAACACCTCTCCCCACCCAGACTTGGGGATGCTACCTGGCCAGCCGGCAGGGCTGGGAAGCTCTGGATACAAGTTCAGTTTTCTTTGCTCTGAGGGGAAATTGAGGCCAGAGTTGGGCAGAGGCTTGCCCAGGTACTGGGACCTTTCAAATTTTGGCCTATGGGTGTGTCCTCCTGCTGGGTGGCTGCTGCACCCTGAACCAGCAGTGGCAGGTGGATAGGGGAAGCAGCCTGCCCCCCAATTCCCTCCCCAGATGCCTCCCCTGAACCAGGACAGAGTGGGAGACTGTAGGTCTGACCTGGGCTGGGATGAATACCCAGGCTGGGCTCTACTCATATACTATTTGAACCCAAGTAAGCCCCTCACTGCTCTGAACCTCAGGCTTCCATCTGTGTGATGAGTACTGGGCAACCTATCCTTGGAGCCCTGACGAGGCCAGGGATTTAGTGGTGGTGTGTGGAGGTGTGTGTGAAGGTATGCGTGTGATGGTGTGTGTGATGATATGTGGAGGTATATGTGGTGTGTGTGTTGTGTATGTGGTGTGTGTGTGTGTGTGTGTGTGTGTGTGTATGGTGTGTGTGGAGGTGTATGTGGTATGTGTGTTGTGTATGTGGTATGTGTGTCATGTGTGGTGTGTGTGTGTGTGTGTGGTGGTGTGTGGTGTGTGTGTGTGTGTGGTGTGTGTGTCATGTGTGGTGTGTGTGTGTGTGGTGTGTGTGTGTGTGTGTGTGTGTGTCATGTGTGGTGTGTGTGTGTGTGGTGTGTGTCATGTGTGGTGTGTGTGTGTGTGGTGTGTGTCATGTGTGGTGTGTGTGTGTGTGTGTGTGTGTGTGTGTGTGTGGTGTGTGGTGGTGTGTGGTGGTGTGTGTGGTGGTGTGTGTGTATGGTGTGTGTGGAGTGTGTGTGTGTGTGTGTGTGTGTGTGTGTGTGTGTCTGGTGTGTGGAGGTGTGTGCCCACGAGGAATTAAAATGCAGGCATTGATGGCTGTACTTGTGGCCCCGCTTACTTCCTGGGCGGGAACTCACTCCTACTTCTGCCCACAGGTGCCCCTGGATGCACGCATCATCTTTTCTGGGAACCTTTTCCAGTACCAGGAAGACAATAAGAAGTGGAGAAACCGCTTCAGCCTGGTGCCTCACAACTATGGGCTGGTGCTGTACGAGAACAAGGTGGTGAGTGAGCCGCTCTCCAGCCCTCCTGGCAGCCACCCCTCCATACCTAATTCTTACTCTGTGACCCCATTCAAAGCTGAGGCTCCAGGCCCCACGCCTTCCGCCTGATGCCTGCCACCAGTATCCTCCACAGAATTTCTGAGCCTTCTCCACATCTCCAGACATACTTGACCTCGAGGCTCCTTCTCTCAGGTGTCCAGGTGTCCACTTCATGAACGCTTCTTGAAACCTTCTGCCTACCTTCTCACTGCAGAGCCTGCCCCCTGCTTGCCTCAGGCTCCTCCCCTGATGTGGGCCTGAACAGGGCTGACTGACTCTATCTTGTCTTTGCTTTGGGCTCTTGGGGAAGTCCCACCTGGTTGTTACAGACTTTATTTCATCTGCCAAACAGGCCTGTCTGACCTATTTCTGAGCGGATCTGTCTTCCCCCTAGTGGCAGACAGCAGCTCTGCAGCCCTGATGTATGGGTCAGAATCACTTCCCATTGCTGTTAGGAAAGCTAAGCACTGGTCTAACTCTCCTTTGTGATGCTTAGAACCTAGAAATCTGGGGTGAGCAGTTGAAGATAATGGTCAAAGACCTTGGATTCTGGGGACAGCTCTGGTTCATAGCCAACATCTACTTCCTATGTGTGTGAATTGGAGATGAGCCACCTCTTGTATGTTGAGAGCATCCTGTGAAATGAAGCACGTGGTGTCCCAAGCACAGTGCCCAGTATGTAACAGACAATCATAGACTTGCTGGTCACAAAGGCAACAGTGGCAGCCATCATGGTAGCAGCAACCCCAGCAAAGCTCCTTATGAGCGAGGCGTTGTGCTGCATGTTCTGTGTGGATGTTTCCCCTTCCCTCGAGGCGAGGGCCCGGGGTAGCTGTCGGTTACTACACCACCTCCGTTTCCAGTCAGTACGATAGTCAGTCTCCATCCCTTCCATTGTGGGAATAAACTCAGTCCCTGGAGCATGCTAGGCAAGTACTCCAGCAGGAAGCTGCATCCCAGCCCCAGTCAGTCACTTCTGACATCTCTAGCCCCGCCCCGACAGGTACCCGAGTGATCCCTGGAGCCAGCCGGAAAAGGGGTCCGTGCTTAGCTGCATTCTTAACCTTGAGTCTCCCTCCATTTCTCTTGTTCTCTACAGGCCTATGAGCGGCAGGTGCCACCACGAGCCATCATCAACAGTGCCGGCTACAAAGTTCTCACCTCTGTAGACCAGTATCTGGAGCTTGTTGGCAATTCCCTACCAGGTGAAGGACCCTCTGGTCTCCGGCCATTCTGTCCTCCATGTCCTCTGTCCTCTGTCAGGGAAGGGGTGACCCTGACTGAGCCCAGTGCTCGAGCTCCATTCTGCAGGGCAGCCAGAGGGGCCTAGAATGTCTGCAGATCTCTCGAATAACCCAAGCCCTCCAAGGGGAGACTCCAAAGGCCCGAGAGGTGGAGTTTGCCCTGGGCTGTGTATGGCTAAGGGTCTGGACCCAGACTCCCAGCCAGGCCCTGCCTATGCCAAAGCCACATGCACCAGAATTCTGTGATGGTGCCCCCCCTCCCCCCAGACCACAGTTGTCTCTGGGCAGAGACAGTGGGTGCCAAGGGCATCGCCTCCAGCTTCCCCATTCTACACAGCCTGTCGAGGCTTTCAGAGTCTTCCATAGTCCCCACCTGGGACTTGAAACTGAAGCTTGTGTGGTGGTAGATGCTGGGTAGGAGTCCATCTTCCTGGACTCCAGTGTCCCGACAGGTAAAGCCCCTCCCTTCTTTGATATCAGGTTCCTTAGCATCACTGAACCCCGACACAGA
The DNA here is from genome assembly GCA_026225945.1 of Cricetomys ansorgei. Taxonomy (NCBI): domain Eukaryota; kingdom Metazoa; phylum Chordata; class Mammalia; order Rodentia; family Nesomyidae; genus Cricetomys; species Cricetomys ansorgei. The sequence continues at coordinate 23,549 of JAMJFZ010001557.1, forward strand.
GGGCAGCAGAACTCGGGGTGTGGTACAGTCCACCTATCCTAGCCACCCAGAGCTGGGCCACAGACAGCTGTCATATTACTGACCACAGTGGTGAGCCCAGGACCTGTTATCTTGATGGATCTGAGATATCCATGAGGGCCAAAGAGAAATAGAACAATTTCTATTTATTTTGTTTGCCCACTTCCTCCCTGGATATTTAAACCACCAGCTTGGCCCGTGCCATTGAAATTTGAATGGAAACCCAAGAATATACTGAACTAGAGGCCTGACCCTGTCATGGTGCCTTACACACTAGCGAGGTGGACACGAGCTATTTCCAGGTCTAGGTCCACGCTGGTGCCGGGTTTCTCAGTCACTACTGTAGCTGGACCGTGGAAGTCAAAATGAAGGCCAGCTGCTTTGCTGATGCGCTGTCCCCAGGCCAGGACAGCCTTCTCTAGGCCAGCGTCTGCTCCTCAGCGGTAGAGGGCAGCTGCTCACAGCTATGTCTCTACAGGGACCACATCGAAATCAGGCTCCACCCCCATCCTTAAGTGCCCCACGCAGTTCCCGCTCATCCTGTGGCATCCTTATGCCCGTCACTATTACTTCTGCATGATGACCGAAGCTGAACAGGACAAGTGGCAGGCAGTGCTTCAGGATTGCGTCAGACACTGCAACAACGGTGAGACGCCAGCAGGCGGCGATGCTTACTAATGTTCTGAATGGCGACACCCAGCGGCTGAGTGTGGTATGGCAGCCCTGCTCTATGATCTGCTCTCATTTCCCTTCAGAAGTTGTAAGAGACTTTTATCACTCTTAATCTTCCTTTATGGAAACACTTCTGTGTTGCCGAAGAAACATTAGGAAATTGTTTTTAGAAGGTTGTGGTTATTGAGCCCCTGGACCTCCAGTCCCCAAATCATCTTGATTTTGCCACTTCCTAGCCATGTGATGTTAAGGGATTACTATAGTAGTTACTAGTGTTGTTGTAACAAAAATGCCTGAAAAGAGCAACTTAAAGGAAAAAAAAAGGTTTGTTTTGTCTAACATTCAAGGATACATACAGTCCACCGTGGTAGGGATGGTGACAGAAGTGAGAGCCAGCTGGTCACACTCTGTCCTTTCTGAGAAAGCAGACAGCAGTGAAGGCTGCTGTCAGCCTCTTTGCCTTTCCGTTCCGTCTGAGGGCCCAGCTGTGCCAGCCGTATTTAGGGTGAATCTTCCACCTCAGTTACCCCAATCTAGAAACTTCCTCACAGACATGCCCAGATGTTTGTTTCCATGGTGATCCTAATCCTGTTGACAATCAAGATTGACTTTCATGGACATTGACTTCCTCTTGGGCGCTACGGGATCCTTTGTGTATTTGGGGGTACTGTGGGGATTCGTAGCATGAGTCTGTTTTTTCTTACAGCTGAGTATAGTGGTTTATGGCAGATCCCTGTGAATTTGAGTTTGGCCTGCACTACACAGTGATTTTAGGATAGCCTGGGCTACAGTGAGATCCTCCCTCTCTCTCTCTCACACACACACACACACACACACACCCACTGACCAAAATATTTCTTATGATGATAAAATTTCTTTCTTTTACACATGGGCAATCTAGAAAGATCCCTCCCTCCCCCATCTGTAAGCTCATGCTTTGCCTTTTCCGCTTACTCTTGTATTCGGCAAACATTTAATGCTTCTATTCTGAGTTTATAGAAAGGGAACAAGACATGCTCCCTGCCCACATAAAGCCAGTTGTGTGATGGAGAGACAGATGTGGTGCAGATGAGCCTCCAGGATGGTGTTCTCCATTCGTGTGCTGGCTGGTAGCCGAGCTACCCAGGAGCCTGTGCATGTTTAGGGGAGGTGCTGCCCTGTGGCTGGGGAGGAGAAGATGGGGCAGGCGATGTGGAGGGGATAGACAGACACAGGTTGGGGAAGTGCTTCCTGTAAGAGGCTGCAGCCCCCAAAAATGGTGGCTTAGGATAAAGACAGGATAAAGATGTGTGTGTGGAGAGGGAGAGAGAGAGAGAAAGAGTTAGTTGAAGTGAAGCTGGAGGGGGCTCTGAGGCCTGGTCTAGAAGGGTCTTAGAGAGTTCTGAGGGATAATAAAGGCTTACGATTGTCCCCCACTGTGAGGTGAGGGGGTCTTTGCCCCTGGAGGAGGAGTATCCTTGACCTGGTGATCTGGTCCCAGAAGCAGAGAGAGTCGATAGCAGCTCTCACCCTCCCTCCATCTGATGGTGAGGGGGTGTGGGCGCCTGGGCTGACCCAGCTCACCCCACTTCTCCTGAGAGGCCTCCATCCCTTCTGGAATATGTCACATGGGAGAGAGCTGGGAGGGAACCAGGTCTTCAGCCAGGCCAAGACCTGCCACCTGGGCTGGGCCCTGCCCTGGTGCCCACAAAGGGGCTCCTGTTCCCAGGTCCCTGGGGCTATGGCTCTGGCTCAGAGACTGGCTGCCTGGCCTGGGGCACACCCTCCATCCCCCCCATTGCTGGCCCATGAGCTCTCTGCAGGTTCCCAGGGCTGCTGGCTTACCTACTGTGGCACAGCAGGGGACCCCAGGTCAGGGAGGAGACAGGTTAGGGCAGGACTAAGCGGGAGGAGCCACCGTTCAGTTCTCTGGGGTACAGTATAGTAGGGACTGTGGGATGGGGGCACCCATCTCACGGAGGGGGAACAGCTGGTTCAGCCAGCCGGGAGCCTCCGGTCTGGCACACAGCAGGCATTCAGCTGGAAGGTCCTGGGTGGGTGTTGTGAGCAGGAGAGGAGGTACAAAGAGCAGTGACAGAAAGCCCCCACCTCCCCACCCTCCCAGGAGCTGACAAGGCTTTTCCCTCCACCCTGGGACTGTGAGAAAGTTCTCTGCTTCCTCCCTTGTGGAGCCTGGGCCTGGAATTTGCAGAGCCTGGAACTGTTCACTTCTGGCCCTGCCAGGAAGTGGGGGTGGATGGGTGGGAGAGGAGGCCAAGCTGGGTGGCTGCCAGCCTGGCCAGGGCCCCTTCACATCCTGCATTCCTGGAGTAGTGGGGGTGGCAGGGGGCGGCTGGGGCACTGACTTCAGTCCTCCTCCGCCTGGTGTTCCTGCCCTGCTCATTCCCCGGGTCTGACTAGACTAAGGGGGTCCTGGGTTCCTGCCTGATTTAACCACTCCCCAGTGATACAGTGGCTGTGCCGGTCCCGCCCTCTGTTTCTTTTGAGTTAGGGTCTTGCTATGTAGCCCGTGCCGATCTCAAACTTGCTGTGTTCCTCCTGATTTGATCCCCAGTGCTGGGATGATGGGTGCACATCACTGCCCACACACACAGGGCTGGACCCTCAGTTTGACAGTTTCTTTGAAGCTAAGACCGGCTGCCCCCACCCCACCCCATTACCCCTTCTTTGAGGGTTAAATGGCTGTGTATGAAGTCTTGGCCCAGGACTGGGTGGCTTACACAACAGAAATGTACTGTTCCAGTTCTGGAGATATGAGGACCAGGTCCATGTCTGCAGTGGGGTGGTTTCTCTGTTTAGCTAACAATTGTTGTTTTGTTTTGTTTTTGAGACAGTCTTACTCAGGCTGGGCCCAAACATCTAGGCTCAAAGTGATTGTTCTGCCTCAGATCTCTGTAAGTTCAAGGCTTGCCAGCCAGGACTACATAGTAAGACTGTCTGCCCCCCAAAAAATAAAAATAAAAATAAATAAAAACAAAAACAAAAAATCCCCTTCTTTCTGGGTGAGGTATAGTGGCTCAGACTTGAGCAACATAGTAAGTTCCAGGCCAGTCTGGGCTAAGGTAAGAGCCTGTCTCAAAAACAAACAAACAGGTCAGGAAGATGGCTCAGTGAATAAAGTACTTATTGACGAGCCCAGAGACCTCGAGTTTGGATTCCTAAAGTCACATAAAGTCTGGTGTAGCAGCTGTAACCCCAGTGTTGGGGGGTGCAGAGGTCAGGGCTCGTGGCCAGCCAGACTAGCTGACATGTACTTCAGGCTCAGTGAGAGACTCTGTCTCAGTGGTTGAGAGTACTGGTTGCCGTCCAGGGGACCTGGGTTTGATCCCAGGACCCACATGTGCTCACATCCAGCTCCAGGGCCTCTCCTCTGGACTCCTCGGGCACCTGGAACACACGTGGTACACAGACATACAGGCGGGCAATGTACTCATACACATAAAATTAAATTAAAAAAGAAGTAAGAGGGAAAGCAATAGATGGCACTCACACAAACCTTTGGCCTCAACATGTACATACATGGATGAGTGAAAACACACATACATACATATATACACACACAACACACACACACCAAAAAAGAAAAAAAAAGGAAAAAAAAAATTTCCCTTTCTTATGAAGATACCAGTCAAACTAGCTCTGAGCTCCCCCATCCTCCCAGTTAAGCTTTGCTCTTAGAATGAGCTGTTATAAACACTGCCAGGCTCACAGGAAGAGCCCAGGAGGGGGACTCTCAAGCCTGTGAAGGTTGGAGACTGGTGGTGCAGAATGGAGAAGGTCTGCAGTCGGAGTCTGACTTCCCCTACCTGGCACCTGCCCTGCAAGCTTGCAGTCTGCAAATGGAAATTCCTGGACCTGGGAGAAGTTGCAGTTTGTGCATTGCTGGATTTTCCAGGCAAAACCTGGGTTCCAGAAGACTGTGTCCTCCTGAGAGCCTGGATGGGGGTTCCTCTCTGGCCCACACTGGCCACCCTGGCTCTGCTCAGCTTGCCTGCCTGGCCCTGGGTGCTGTCCGTCCTGAGCTTCAGTGCCCTGTGGCAGTACGCCCTCTGGCTCTGACGCACAGTGAACCCTGTGGGCGGCTGGCTGTGGGGAAGGGAGGGGCTTCTCTTCTGTGGGGTGACTCAGCCTGTTGTCACTGCAGTGGGCGCTGGGGTCTGTGATGCTCAGACTGTCATTTCCCTTTCTGGGCCCGGGACCCTGCGGTCAGAGGTGTGGCCTGGTCTGGTGTATTAACCACACTGTCTCTCCACACTCAGCTTTGGCCACTTCCTGCCTCTTTTTCCCTCAGCACAGGTCTGGCGTGGGCTTGTTTATTACATCACCCGTCCTGAGGCACAGGCTGCCATCACCACCAGCAGCAACAGCATTCAGAAACAGTATTGTTTCCTAGTTGTTAGCAATGGTCATACTCCCATTTTACCCTCCCGCCCTCCTCCCTTCCTACTCGGGGAATTGAACTCAGGGCCTTGAGTGTATTAGATTACCACTCTATCACTGAGCTGCCCGAGGCCCTTTATTCGGTAGAGTTCAGGCAACTGTACCCAGCACTGGTGCGGTGTAGCCATTACAGACCCAGGGTGCTGTGAGAACCTGCTCTTCAGCTTCTGACGGAAGTGCCCTTCAGGGGCTGTGCATGTTGCTCAGTTGCAGAGTGCTTGCCTGCCATGCTCAGGACCCTGGGTTCAATCTCCAGCACCCCTTTAACAACAACAAACCCACAGGAGGTGTCATTCAGGAGGCCCCGGGGCCACCCTCTTGGATTTTTCCATGGCACATTGTCTGCACCACAGCTCAGAGAGCCCCTCGTGAACGTGGGAGGCCAGGCTAGGGTCACTGTTCCCAGAAGAGGGAACTGAGGCTCTGGGGATTCAGTGATATAAAGCAAGGCCCAGAAAGCAGCCCACAGGTGAAGTTCAGCCCCTGGCCTACTTTAGCAGCAAAATGTGTTGACAAAACGGTGTCTGGTTGTTTGCAAGCTGAGATGCTAGGTCCAGTGTTGGGACAGGGGCTGTCTGGCTGGAAATATTTACTGTCTGTCATGCCACTGGAGGGTCACAGCAGACTAATGTAGCCACATGTGGGGGGCAGGGCTACAGCATGGGTCTCGGGGTCCCAGGGCCATGCTGTGCCCTCTCAGGGAGGGATGATGGTCCTGACTGTTTTTCTGTGAGGGGGGATTAATGACGGTGCTGGGTCCGGCGATGGTGTCTTGGAGGATGTAGGTGGTAAGGAGGGTGCACAGGGCTGCAGGGTGCTGTGAGGTGTCGCAGCTGCTCTTCCTGCTGTGTGTGGCCTAGATGGGGTGAGTGCGTACTCCAGATGGGTGGTCTCGGCAGAGAGAGGGTCCTTTACTGACCTCCCTCTTCCTGAGCAGGGATCCCCGAGAACTCGAAGGTGGAGGGCCCTGCATTCACGGATGCCATCCGCATGTACCGCCAGTCGAGGGAGCAGTATGGCACCTGGGAAATGCTCTGTGGGAACGAGGTGCAGGTAAGGCCTGAAGGCTGCTTGAGGGGGTTCTCGGAAGTCACCTCAGGGGCCCGGTGGGTAAGGCTGGCATCAGGAATGGGGCTCCAGGGTGCAGCGGGTTTGAAAAAAGATGGCAAGGTCAGGTTTGGGTAAGTGAGAACCCCTGTTAATCTGTCCACTCGTGTCCCTGGGTGCTGGGGGGCAGGAAGGCCATGAATGAGATGGCTACAGCTCCCATTCTCAGGAGCGCTGCCTCGCAGGAGACACCGACTCCACAGACAGGCCTGGGAGGCATGCAGAGGCCTGAGGTGGGACACCTGAACCAAGGTGCTGTTGGTCACCCAGGCAGAGCAGTCTGGACACCTGTAGGGTGTGCTTTAGGAGCTAGATCAGCAGAGGCGTGGAGGAGCCCAGAGGAGGGGTCTGGAGAGGCTAGAGACCACAAATGAGCCAGAGGGATAGGCGCTAACCTGTAGCGGTACGCTACAATCTTTTACCCTCAATTTAGAGAAGGAGAAAGGAAAGATCGAAATCTTCACTGCTTTTTACAAGCAGCCTTTATACACAAAGAGAAATGTAGAAATCTTCACAGCCTCTTTTTAGGCTGTCCTAAACTGGAATCTCTCCACCCTCTGTTCTCGTAGGAATTATCTCACTAACGAACAAAGCAACTCAAGCAATGAACCGCCACCAACACCCACCCTCATTCTCAGGGCTTCAGACCTTTTATGTCCTAAGCCAAAAGTTCCCATAAACCCATGCAGCACGCAATCCCAAAGACAAGCTACAGGTGCCAGAACGACTGCACCCAACCAGATTATAGTCACCTGCATCAAGCATTCCAATTCCAACTCGTAAACAACTCTACCACAGCTGGAGTGGGGACATGAACCCCTGGTGACTAGTCAGTTAAACCGAAAAGCTTTTCTTAACAAAAATTCCAAGTGTTCTCTACACTAACCCCGGCCTGTCTTTTGCCTCTTGGTTCTAGATCCTAAGCAATCTGGTGATGGAGGAGCTGGGCCCGGCGCTGAAGGCAGAGCTTGGCCCACGCTGAAGGGAAAGCCACAGGAGCGGCAGCGACAGTGGATCCAGGTGTGTGGGCCTGGCAGGGACGCGGTGTTGAGGTGGAGCGGCTGGCGCTCTGCCCTCAGCCCTGGCACTGACGCTTCTACTGTACCCATAGATCTCGGATGCTGTGTACCGCCTGGTGTTTGAGCAGGCCAAGGTGAACTTTGAGGATGTGCTGTCTAAGCTGCAGCTGGCGCGGCCAGCCATGGAGGCAGTCATTCGCACTGACATGGACCAGATCATCACCTCCAAGGAGCATCTGGCCAGCAAGATCCGAGGTATGTGGGCCAGAAGCCGTTGTGCAGGTGCTTGCACTTGGCCCTCCAGGGCCTGGCCAGCCTCTCTGTGGTGTGATCCATCACTTTCCTGTTGTTCTGCTGAAAAATCAGAATCAAATTTAAGTACCTCTGACTCCTGCAAACTTCTGGCGGTGCTGGGAATCGCTATGCTGGATGAGCACTCTGTCCCTGAGCTACAACTCCAGCCTGGTTTTTGCTTTTTGAGAGTCTTTACTAAGTTACCCAGGCTAGATTTGAATTTGTAATCCTCCTGCCTCAGCCTCCCAAGTTCCTGGGATGACAAGCTTTTGATACTAGGCTCAGATTTTGAAAGTGGAGATTGTCTTCGAGGTTCAAACCTCTGTCCGTCCTCAGCCAGCTCAGGTCTGGTGACACTCACCCTGGTGGACCATCCTGTTACCGTGGAGGCTGCACCTGACCTCACCAGGCTGCATGTGCTCCTTTCATAGTTCAGTGTGTGGTCTCTGACACAGAGGGCCAGCGGGTGGTGGCTTCCTACACGTGACTGGGGGTTGAGTGGGATACGGAGAGTTGACATTTATTGTGTGTAGTAAGTATTAGCTGAGCAGAAGTGGGGTAGACTTCAGAACCCCCTGGGTTTCAAATGCTGTGATTCAAATGCTCTGAAGAACTAGCCGGGAAGAGCCAGGCCACCCGCTCCAGGGCGAGGGTCAGGTTCCACTGCGCTCACGGAATCCACCGGGATACCTTTGTTGTAAATTCTTTTCTTTTCCTTTCCCCTCCTCACCTCCCCCCCCCTTTCCCCCCTTTCTGAGACATCCTAGGTTGGCCTCAAATTTGCAGCTTCAAATAGGTAGCAGAGGACAGCCTTAAACTAGTAATTCTCCTGTCTCCACTCTGGAGCGCTAGGATGATAGACCTAAGCCCCCACACCCAGATTTTGGTTCCCTGACATCTTCTGCTTTGATCTGTTGTCTTTATTGATTCCGCTCAGTGAGCTAGCTCATATTATCAGCACCCTTCGACAGTAGCTCCTCTGGCGTTTAGGGTGGGAGGTGCGTGGGCTGGGATGGTGGGACGGGGCGGTGCTTGTGTCCCAGGCACCTCCCACAGCAAAGCCCTCTCCCTCCCTCCACAGCCTTCATCCTCCCCAAGGCGGAGGTGTGTGTGAGGAACCACGTCCAGCCCTACATTCCATCCATCCTGGAGGCTCTGATGGTACCCACCAGCCAGGGCTTCACCGAGGTGCGGGATGTCTTCTTCAAAGAGGTCACGGACATGAATCTGAATGTGATCAACGAGGGTGGCATTGACAAGCTGGGCGAGGTGAGACCTGGGCACAGGCCTGGGGTCCTCCGGGGCATCTGCTGCGTGTCTCAGGGTGGGCTGCCCTTTCTCAGCATCCAGAGACCAGAGGCAGAAGCCACAGGGCTAAGTTGCTGTCTGATGCAGCAAGGTCTGGTGGCTAGAGGAAAGAGTGGCTATTTTTACTCTGTACCATCAACATTTATGAAGCAAGACAGTTGCTAAAGTATAAAAGGAATTAACAGTGAGGGGATGAAGGAAGGAGGCTGGGAAGGGAAGCTTCAGGTGTGATCTGTCTGCATAAGTAACAAGTCACACACCCCACAAGCGCAAGCAGTGTATCTTCCTACTGACCCTGTGGACCTAGCTCTCAGGGTGAATATCTTTCTACAGTTTCTAGTTGGCTGCCTGTGTCTAGAATCTGTCCTGAATTCTTGCCTCCTCCTTTGAACTTCAAGTTTGGGAGTCCCAGGTGGTAATAATCAGCATTTGAGAACCCAGAAGCCCCTAGAAATCCTGAAAATCCTGGGCCTGATTTGGGGCCCAGAGGCAATGATGCTCAGAGAGAGTGGGTGTTTGCCCAATGTCACCAGCACCCAGAGGGATGAGAATTATCTTCCAGCGCTTGGGCTGGCCTCTCTCCTCCATGCTGTGATGTTCTGCTTTAGGTCTCCCTTCCTTCTGAGCCCTTCCAGGAGAGTTTCCAGGAGGCCACTCTGGGTAGCTGGTGCCAGGCCCAGGCAAGGTGTGGGTGTGTGGGGCTGGGTAGTCACCGTTTGGCACTGCCTCCTGCAGTACATGGAGAAGCTGGCCCAGCTGGCGTACCACCCCCTGAAGATGCAGAGCTGTTACGAGAAGATGGAGCCGCTGCGGCTCGATGGGCTGCAGCAGCGCTTTGACGTGTCTAGCACATCTGTGTTCAAGCAGCGAGCCCAGATCCACATGCGAGAGGTGTGTCCCCATTAGCCCATACCCTGCTAGCTGCCTTCCATGGCCCCCGTCACCAGGAGAGCTGATTTGAGAGGGAGACCCTTCTCCCCTCCCCACGCCTCTCAGAGCACCTGTGCCTCTTGCTCACCTGGCTGACTCTGGCTGCCTATCAGGTCTCCTTAGGATCCCCTAATGAAGTCCTTTCCGCCCACTCGCTTCCTGGGATTTCTGCGCTCTCAGGCAGACACCTGCATCTAGACACCCAGCAAGCATAAAAGCCACCGACTGCCCCCAACTCCTCTGTGGCAGGCTGGGGTGGGGAGACTGGCCAGGGATGGAGGAAGGGGCTGTGGTTGCCCTGGGAGGGTCTTGCGAGCCCTGCTGGGTGCCTTGCAGCAAATGGACAATGCGGTGTACACCTTTGAAACCCTCCTGCACCAAGAGCTGGGGAAGGGGCCCACCAAGGAGGAGCTGTGCAAGTCCATCCAGCGGATTCTGGAGCGGGTGCTGAAGGTGAGCCTGACTCCATTGGGCTGGAGTCTGCATGGCTAGCGAAGCCCAGAGCCGACTGCCCAGCCACCATCCTCAGAAGCCCCTGGGGCTTAGGTGCACAAGAGTGCTCTGGGCTCAGGTCAGACCCTCCCACCAGCTAGGAGAGCCACCTGACCCAGGGTGCCTCCTGCCTTCTTCCCTGTAGAAATATGACTATGACAGCAGTTCTGTGCGGAAGAGATTCTTCCGGGAGGCGCTGTTGCAGATCACCATTCCCTTCCTGCTCAAAAAGCTGGCTCCCACCTGCAAATCGGTGAGTCCCCACCTAGTCCAGCCCCTCAGGGACCACCAGCGGGGTAAAGCCCCTGACCCATCTCTGCCTGCTTCCCTGGCAGGAGCTGCCACGCTTCCAGGAGCTGATCTTTGAGGACTTTGCCAGGTTCATCCTGGTGGAGAACACCTACGAGGAGGTAGTACTGCAGACGGTCATGAAGGACATCCTGCAGGGTGAGCAGCCCAGAGGGGTCAGGGGTGGCATTTCTAAGGGGCATAGAGCTTCTCTGTGCCCTAAGTTTCCTCTCTCATTCCTGGCTTTGCTGAGAGTGGTCAGCGAGGGACATGGTGGTTACCAGCTTGGGCTCTGGCTTGACACAGCTTTGCAGCAGGGAGGCCTGGGGTGAGGCGGGGCACAGGAGGACCTCAGTTTGTATGGCGGTCCCTGCGCTGAGTGCACTGGCTCTCCCCTGTGGTCTTGCAGCTGTGAAGGAGGCCGCAGTACAGCGTAAACATAACCTGTACCGGGACAGCATGGTTCTGCACAACAGCGACCCCAATCTACACCTGCTGGCTGAGGGTGCGCCCATTGACTGGGGTGAACAGTATGGTGACAGCGGGGATGGCAGCGACCGCGGCGGCAGCCCCAGTCCCTGCCCTTCTGAAGCAGCCACTCTCACAGAAAAGCGCAGGCGTGTCAAGCAGGTGGTGTCCGTGGTCCAGGACGAGGAGTCCGGGCTGCCCTTTGAGGCTGGCTCTGAGCCACCATCACCTGCATCCCCGGACAGTGTCACTGAGCTCCGAGGCCTGCTGACACAGGATCTGCGGGCTGAGAGCCCCCCACCAGCCTGCCCCCTTCTCAACGGGGCCCCTGTCCAGGAGAGCCCCCAGCCCACGGCAGTTCTCGAGGCCTCTCCACCAGCCTCGCCCCTCCGGCACCTCCCACCTGGAAAGGCCGTGGACCTTGAGCCCCCTAAGCCCAGCGACCAAGAGACCGGAGAGCAGGTGTCCAGCCCTGATAGCCGACCCCCCATCCACACCACCACCGAGGACAGTGCAGGAGTGCAGACGGAGTTCTAGGCTTGCCTCCAGGCTTCCGTTGGACACTGCACCAGGCCACTTTCCCTCAGGGACTGCAGCCTCATCTCTGGGGAGGGGCACCCCAGCCCTTACCTTGTTGGGGAGGTGGCTATGGTGGTGTAACACCTCCAGGAGTCTGGCCTACCTAAGTCACTTTATGGGGTTCAGTACACCTGTTACTGCCCCGTTTTCTGGGGTCTGATCTGAGACGCTAGGTCTCATTTTGAAGGTTTCTCTTTGCATAAGGGCCTGGGGAACCCATCCTGCCCTCATGCTGTCTCCTGTTTCTCTCATGGTGGTCCTTGTCATCTTTGGATGGAGGTGGGTGAAAGCGTTGGTGCTGACTCAAGGCCTAGGAGGCTTGTAAGCTGTCCTCACTCGGCTCCTTGGCACCAAGGTGGCAAGAGAGGTGGGGGCCCAGGCTCTGTCCTGTCCCTCCCTGCAGTCCTGAGGATAGACAGACGTTGAGTGGACAGCGGCCTCACTTTGGCGGCTACAGCTGGGAGGGGCTTGGGGGGTCTTATGGGGAAGAGAGGTGAGGGGTCTGTGACGTGACCAGAAAGACCCAGAATGTGTCAGTCTGCGCAGGGGACGTGTCCTGAGGGGAGGGAGTTGGGAGTTTCTGCTGAGGCCAGGATGGCAAAGTGAAGGTGGCTGGAAGTAGGAGTGTCCCGGGCATCGCTGCTTCTGTCCATCCTCCTGATTCTCCATTTGGCTCTGGGCTGTTCATGGGCAGGGCTTGGATGTGGGCTGCCACTTCCCAGCTCATTCAAGGTACTCCCTGTTAGGAAGCTCAAGGGGCTCCTGAGGGACACGGCTCTCTGAGACACCATTGAAGCCCACACTGGCCTTCTGTGGCCTTTGGGTCCCACGTCACCTGACCCTGACAGTTCCAGACCTCTCATCCAGTGTCCTGTGAACCATTTGGGCTTGTCTCCTCATCATGAGGGTCAGATCAAGGAGGCCTCAGCTAGATAACCCTTGCCGTGGGCCTACCCAGACTCTGCTGGGTTTGGGCGAGCAAAGCAGAAACTGCTTCTTCGAGGCCCCAGGATGAGGGCCCTCTCAGCTGTGTCCCTTGTTCAGTACGGCCCTCAGAGCACAGCCACATGGTGCTCAGGGACACCCAGTCCCAGCCTTACTTGGTCCTGTCACTAATTTCTTCTGATGCTCTCTAGTGCCTTGGGGTTTCCATCATCCTTCCAGATATGGTCTGAAGAATCTATGCAAACCGTAAGCTTCTATCATCAATAAATGCTTTATTTAAAGCTTATTTTCTTGTGTGGTGCTGGGATTGGGGAGACCTGGGCTTAGGGTGTCTAGGGACCCCATTCATCTTTGCTTTCTTGGGCTCATCATATAAGCTACTAAGTCTCTGATCTAAGTGTGTGCCTGCGTGTGTGTGTGTGTGTAGAAGCTTAAGGATCTCATATCATTCCACCTTGTGTTTGAGATGTCTCTCACTAACCTGGAGCTCACCAGTTAAGGGCAGCCTGGCTGGCTGGTGATCCCCAGGGATCTGCCTGCCCTGGCTTCCCTAGTACCGTGGTTACAAGTACATGCCACCATGCCTGGCCTCTTGTATTAGTGCTGGAGATCCAAACTTTTAAATGACAACCACATCACTGAGCTCTGTCTCTAACCTGTTGTTATAATGCCCCATTTTAGAGGGAGAAAACAGGTCGAGAGAGAAGGGAGAGGCTATGAAGCTTCAGGTGACTGGCCTCCTGATGGCAGACCAGTCCCAGAGTGGGACCCAGGCCTGTGCTAGGTGCTAATGGCCATGGCAGTTCCCCCAGAGCCCTTTAAGTGGTGATATTTGTTGAGCACATGCTGTAGGCCATGTTATACTGGGGAGGGCAAAAGGACATCATGTCGCACGGACTCCCCATCACTGCAGCTGGTGGGGGTGGACTGTCCATCTCAGAGTTGACATGCCTTTCAGTTGCCGTGGCAGCCCGCTTACCAGGTAATCACTGCAGGGACAAAATCCATCCCATGAGCACAAGTTGCTTATGAATAACGAGGGCCTGTGTTCCTGGCTGTTCCCCTCGGCATTGCCTGGCTCTTCCCTGTGGCCCGGGTGCTGCAGCTCTGACCTTTCCCCCAGAAAAGCTGCCCTCTCCTCGGACCCAGTCCCCTCCCACAACTCCCAAGCTCCCAAGGACCCAGGGGTGCCTCAGGGAGGAACTCAGATTTATTGGTGTTCCTGCTTGGAATCAGCCTCCCTGTGTGGGCTGAGGGTGCAGAGATGGAAGGGCGGGTGTTCAGAAAGCATGAGGCTAGGGAGTGGTCCTGCACAGCCCACCCCTTCCCAGGGACATCCCCCACCTCAGGCCAGATACAGACACCTCCAGAGGGGACAGACAGCTGGGTGTGGAGCTGAGGCTTGGCTAGTAACAAGCATTCCTGAGTCCTGCTGGTGGCATGGCCACCTCCACACCCTGAACCCCCTAAGCCTACCTAACCCCAGGCCACAAGGCTCCATCACCAGCAGACCTGCCTGTTTCTGGTTCACTGTTCAGAACAGCTGTGTCACAGCCACCTGCCTGCCTAGAGCTCAGGGCAGGGTGGGTGGGGGTGGCAGGGGGTGGCCCATGGCAGTCTTGCCCTACTCTGGGGAACATGGGTGAGCGGAAGCCCAGCAGTGGTGGAGATGGTGCCAAGGGAGGCCCAGGGCTGGCAGGTGGCCGTGCGCTCAGCTGCTGTGGTAGATCCGGAGGCGCTGGGAGATCTCCTGGCGGCACAGTGGGCAGGTGCGCAGCGGCTGGCAGCATGGCTGGCAGCAGCAGACATGGCCACAGGTGAGGAAGACCATCTGGGCCTGTGGAGACAGCAGAGGCCGGGCCGCTGCATCGGCTTCTCGGTTCTCCTGGAGGGCATGCCCACATCCCAGTCCCAGAAGCATGCCAGCAGGGGTGAACACCTAGTCAGGCCTGTTGGTTTTGTGCCTGTTTCTCTATGGATTGCAAATAGCATTTAAAAACCTACAACCCAACGGCTTTTCTCCAGGGCAAAGCAGGGCTCTGTGCATGCGAGGCAAGTGCCCTGCTGCTGAGCTGCCTCCATTTCCCAAGGGCTGCGCAGCCAGGCCTGCACGACCTCTGGGCTCTCAGCCTGCTTGTGATTATTTTGTGTGTGTGCATTTGTCAAATCCTGATGCCTGGTCTAAATTGACTTAACCTTATAGGTCACTAGCCTATACGTGTATGTGTGCCCTGACTCTGCTTTTTAGCATGGTCCCTTGGTCCCTTGGTATGCATTTGTCCTGAGAAGTCTCCAACTGCTTCAAAGTCAATTATCATATCAAGAAATTGGGAGTCATTTCTGGACCCTGAGGACAGGGCCTTGGTTAGAGTTCGAACCCTGTGCCCTCTACACAGCATCCCGGAGTCTTCTGAAGGTCAGAGAGCTATTGAGTTGCCACCATGGCTGCTTAATTAACTGTGTGTGTATGACATGTGTGTGTAGTTACTCATGGTCCCCTGGAGTTGTGAACACCTGACATGGGTGCAAAGAACCAAACTTAGATCCTCTGGGACAGCAGCAAGCGTTCTTTACTGAGCCATCAGCCCTTTTGGGTCTCTTGAGTCAAGGTCTTGCTACACAGCCCTCAGACTCCAGGGACCTGCCTGCCCTCCTCAGCTCTCGCACGCACCACCACGCCAGCTCCGGGCTACTTTACTAAGCCTGACCCTCGGCGGACGTGAGGGTAGATCCGGGCTTTAAGCACCAGTATGTTTACTTTTTTGCAATAAGTGTTAATTTTGCAACAATTTTAAAAAGGCTTGGCAGCAAAGCCATGTTTTTGGTGAGTCATGATGGAGAAATTTTCCCTAATATAGGTAGTAAGCCGAGGAGAAAAGTCCTTTCTCTGGGGGAGAAACAAGACTCTAGAACTGATACTCACATTGCCATTTCTGGGTCGTGTGGCATCTCCGCAGACTTACCTCACGCTCCAGGCACACGACACACTCTGAGGACGGCATATCCAGTTCTGCTGGGGGCGCAGATGGTCTCACTGACGCAGGAGGCTCCTGAGGGGCTGTGGGGGGCTCTGGGGCTCCAAGGACCCCGTCCTTGGGTGGTTTAGACTCTGAGGGAATTAGAGCGGGAGGCTGAGGCAGGGAGTCACCCAGATGATCCTAATCCCTAGGAGATCTCCTGGCTTGTGTGAACCCCGAAGTGAGTGATCTGGGGAGCCAAGGGGTGGTGGCTCCAGTCTAAGAACAGGGGAAAGGCTCTTTCTCTTTGAGCTTCATTCATTCCTATGTCTCCATCTGTGAGATGGGCGTGAATTCTCAGCCCAGCTACTGCACACTCTGCTTGTGGAACTGTCAGAGCTCAGAAATGAGAGAAACCTGAGAAACCAGAGTCTCAGAGAGAGGACATCATTTGCCTGGGGCCATATCGCCATCTCGTGGTGGAGCTGCAGGATAGGAGCCCTTGGCTCCTGGCTCCTGGCTGAGCTTCTCTATCAGGTTCTCCAGGAAACAGAATGAGTCCATCAGGTGATGGCAGAATGGGGATGCCCCAAGGCTGCCTCCCTGTTCCCTGGTGGTCCGGAGCCAGTAGCCCCTAGGCTGCCAACCACAGCCATGTGGACCTCTGGAAGCCCTAGAGAGAGCCTGTTGTCAGTACCTGGTTGGCCCTTGGCCACATCTAGCAGTTCCCAGGCTCTTCGTAGGATCTCGTGTTGCAGGCCTGCTTCAGAGACGCCCACCTGTAGCCAAACAGGGAGGAGCAGACCAAGGGCTGGAGGGCAGGTATGAGTGGGAGCCAGCTCTCCTGCATTAAGCCGCCACGTAGTGCCCAACCCACAGGACTGCCTCATCCCCCATTTCTGGCACCTTCAATGGAAGGCTCTTGGGGTGTGCATGAGGCAGGACAGAACCACAGCTGTGTAGGTGGCTGACTCAGGCCTGGGTGCAACAATCATTTCCCCCAAAGGAAATGTGTAACATGCGTGATTTACTGAACGCTGCAGGGGACAGGGA
This sequence comes from Cricetomys ansorgei, assembly GCA_026225945.1. NCBI lineage: Eukaryota > Metazoa > Chordata > Mammalia > Rodentia > Nesomyidae > Cricetomys > Cricetomys ansorgei. The sequence continues at coordinate 40,119 of JAMJFZ010001557.1, forward strand.
CTTCCCAGAAGTGTCACCTGCACCGAAGCTCCCGGACCTTGACCAGCACTGCCCCTGTACACGGTGGACCGAGGACAGCGCTGCTGAGGCTCTGCTGCTGAGCAGCCACGGTGCCCGAGCCATAGCCCCGCAGCCCAGAGCCCCACAACCCAGAGCCCTGTAGCGCCAACAAGTCCTTCTGAGCCTCGTGAGGCAGGACAGCAGAGAGCAGGGACTCTGGGACCAGACCACTATGGGTCAAGCTCCATTTTATGGGCTGGTGTGAGACTTAGAACAGTGGCAGGCGTGTGGGCTCCAGGGAGCTGTTGGTGACCAACAGCATCTGAAGAGTAGATTAACTTCATGAAAGGAGCTCGGTGTGGGGTCAGGATGTACCTGGGGCTCAGGCAGTGCCATGGCTATGAATGTGGCACCATGGCACAGGCTGAGGCTGGCCTAGAAACCCCCAAGCACCTGCGCTGGCCCTGCAGGTGAAGATCTAAACTTCGGGACCCACGTTCCTCTTTTCTTAGCTAGCGGCAGGCTGAGCACATAGGCGAGTGCAGGCAGAGGGCAGTGGTTTTGGTCATGAGATGCAAGGGGACCCAGAGCCACCTCTGGACAGACCTTATGTCACCAGAAACTGAACAGTAATATATACCAACCCTTGGCCAGACTGGGCCCTGGCCTGGTCAGTCTTTCTGATTTCCCTAAGACAATGGCTGCCCACCTTAGCGAGGTCTCCAGGGCTCATTCGGCTCAGCATGTCTAGTGAGATGCGGTGGTGGGCGAAGATGGGCAGGTAGTGCTCAGCAGACAGCTCCACTAGCAGGGCCACTAGCTGGCGCTCCATGCCTTCTTCCTGCAGGACAGCCCCAAGGGGAAGGCCCCAAGAGGAAGGCCAAGGGTGCCAGAGTGGGAGGAACAGAAGATCCCACTGGTTACGAGACAGGACAGTCTGAGCATGTGACATACACGTGTGTCCTTGGGCTTCTCCCCACAGGCAGGTGTGTGTACGTGCACAGAGGTCATCCACAAGAGGGGTCACTACTGTTCTACACTTGAAGTAGTAAGCCATTTAAATACCCACCAAGAGGGAACTGGCTAAAGAGGCCAGGCCACACCCTGGGCACTCTGCAGACATCTGAAAACCATGAGGAGAGGTGTGAGTATGGACTGGAAGCCATCCATTAGTATTTGTGAGAGCAAACCAAGTCACCAGAATGGTCGGAATACGGCTCAGTGGTTAAGAGAGCTCACTGCTCTTGCAGTGGACCCAAGTTCGATTCTCAGCACCCATATCAGGCAGCTCACAACCTGTAACGCCAAGTCCAGAGGACCCCTTGGCAAACCTGAGTACACATGATGCCCATAAACTTACACAGATAACACATAAACCTAGGCCAGGCTTGATGGTGTACACCTTTAATCCCAGCACCTGGGAGGCAGAGGCAGGTGGATCTCTGTGAGTTTGAGGCTCATCTGGTCTATATAGTGAGTTCCAGGACAGCCAGGGGTATCTAGAGAGACCTTGTCTCAAAAACAAAACAAAACAAAAACTAAAAAAAAACAAAAAAACCAAAAAGGTATTTATAGAATGACTCAATTTTTTAAAAAATTTAAGCCAGAAAGCCAGACATAGTAATCCATGCCTGTACCCCAAGACTGGAGTAATGTGTACCCCTGAAGTTCACTGACTCGCCAGTCTAGGTGAACTGAGGAGCTTCAGGTTCACTGAGAGAGCCTGCTCAAAAAATAGAGGTGAAGGGGCAGGAGAGGTGGCTCAGTGGTTAAGAGCACTGGCTGCTCTCCCAGAGGACCTGGGTTAGATTTAAAGCACCCACACAGTTGCTCACAACCATCTATAACTCCTGTCCCCGGGACCCAGTGCCCTCTTCGGATCCCCAGGGGACCAGGTGTGCAGGCTGTGCACAGACACACCTGCAGCCAAAACACCCATACACAAAAAACAATAAACAAGGGACAGCAACTTGAAGACACCTGGCAACCTCTAGTCACACACACACCTGCACGCATGTCCACACCCATTACACACACACACACACACCTGCATGCACGTCCACACCCATCACACACACCTGCATGCACGTCCACACCCATCACACACACACCTGCATGCACGTCCACACCCATTACACACACACCTGCATGCACGTCCACACCCATCACACACACACCTGCATGCACATCCACACCCATCACACACACACCTGCATGCACGTCCACACCCATCACACACACACCTGCATGCACGTCCACACCCATCACACACACACCTGCATGCACGTCCACACCCATCACACACACACCTGCATGCACATCCACACCCATCACACACACACCTGCATGCACGTCCACACCCATCACACACACACCTGCATGCACGTCCACACCCATCACACACACACCTGCATGCACGTCCACACCCATCACACACACACCTGCATGCATGTCCACACCCATTACACACACACACAAACCAAAAACATAGGCCCAGTATGGGCCACACTCCTATCATCCCAGCACCCAGGAGGCTGAGGCAGGAGGATGGTAAGTTAAAGAACAGCTTGGGCAACGTAGTGAGACTAGCTCATAAAAACCCCAAATCAAGCTGCTCATGGTGTACACACCTTTAGTCCCCACGCTTGAGAGTCAGGCATATGGACCTCTGAGTTGGAGGCCAGCCTGTTCTACATGGTGAGTTCTAGGACAGCCAGTGATACACAGTGAGACCTGCCTTAAAAAAACAAGCAAGCAAACAAAAAACCCCACTAAACATTAAAAAAAAAAATTGTGTGTTTTTGGCCAGGTGTGGTAGCACATAACTTTCGTCCCAGCACTCAGGAGGCAGAGGCCTGTGAGTTCCAACCCAGCCAGGGCGACAGAGGGAGACCTTGTCTTTTTTTTTTTCCCCCCTGAGATGGGGTTCTCTGTTGTAACTCTGGCTGTCCTAGAATTTACTCTGTACACCAGGCTGGCCTTAAACTCACAGAGATCCACCTGCCTCTGCCTCCCGATTGCTGGGATTAAAGGCGTGTGCCACCACTGCCTGACTTTATTTTGTTTTTAATACAGTATCTCCCTTGCCAGGTAGTGGTGGCACATGCCTTTAATCCCAGCAATCGGGAGGCAGAGGCAGGCAGATCTCTGTGAGTTCGAGGCCAGCCTGGTCTACAGCGAGAGTTCCAGGACAGCCAGAGTTACAACAGAGAAACCCTGTCTCGAAAAACAAAAAACAAAAAAACAAGCAAACAAACAAGAAATAAAATAAAAATACAAATAAAAACTCAATGTGTGCGTGTGTGCGTGCGTGCTCTTGTGCTCATGCACAAAAGAAGGGAGTGTGAGTACATCTGCCCACCTGTACAGCTCACGCGCACAGCAGGGTCTTGTTTCCTCTCTCATCAGAGTGAACCCTCACTCACTCTCCCTGGAGGGAGCTGGCACACTGGTCCCCAGGACAGTGGTCCCTGGTGGGGCTGTGTAAGGTACCTTTGGAAGCAGCCTCTCTAGCTCCTGTGCAGAGGAGTACCAAGGCCCTTACCTGTAGCTTCAAGGACAAAGGTTTCTGGTTCAAAAGCCGTTGGTACTGGATAAGCCAGTAATTTTCCTGCTTTGTTTCGCTCTTGGCTTCTAATTCCACCTGCCAAGAACAGAAGTCAGCACCATTAGCTACTGTTTAGCTTCTAGTCAGGAAACAAAGGCTACCAGACCACAATGTCACCAACTATGCTCTGAGTGTGTGTGTTTCCCACCTACTGCTGCCCTTGCTTTAAGCTATGGAGCAAAGACAGGAAGCACAGCTGTGGCCGGCAGCCGCAGGGAGCGAGCGTGAGGAAGGGCACTGAGTTACCTGAGGCCATACATGTGCCAAAGGGGCCCTGCTCCTGGCTTCCTGCACTTGGTGCCAGACTCCGCTACAGCCTGAGAGGGACTCCTTTTGGTCTGTTCATGGGACAGCAAAGTCTTGTGCAGACATCTCTGTCCCTAACAAGGACAGGCCTATTTCTGGGTGCCAGGTAGGTAGCTACAGGACCTCCATGATTTCTGAGAAGGGCTGTTTTGCTGGATAAGGCTTGCACACAGTGAGTCTTGACTCTGCTGCTTGGAAACTGTTCACAAAGGGTTGCTCTGGGTGGGCGCTATGCGCTATTCTAGGTGGCAGGATGAAGCAGTGCGCGACTTTTATCGGTGATCACCACGGCAACCACATCATTGTGGGCCACTCCCTTCTCCCAACTCTGAAAGAGTCTAATTCCCGGTGAGGGATTCAGGCTCTGAGGGGTGAGAATCTAGCCCAGGGTGACAGCGAGATCCAGGCAGGCCTGTCTGCTCGAGACCCTGCGCTTTCGGCAGAGGCAGCTGCAGGCATCTCCCAGCCATGCTGGGTCTGACTGCCCTTGATGGTCCCACTTTTCTTTCTTAAATCTGCATATTACATTAATTTATTGTGCATGCACACCCTCCCCCCCTACACAGCACACACATGTTGGGGTCAGAGGACAATTTGGGAGTTGGTTCTCTCTTTCCACCACGCGCGTTCCCAGTGAGGACTCAGGCCATCAGGCTTGGCAACAAGCTCTTTCCTGCTGAGCCATCTCTCTGCCCTTATCTCTTTCTTTCTCTCTCTCTCTCTCCCTTCCTCCCGCGCCCCCCCCCCTTTCTCTTTTCTGTATTCTTTTCAAATAGGGTCAAATATGTCCCAGGCTGGCCTGGAACTCATGCTCTTCCCCCATTAGCCTCCGACGGGCTGAGACAGGTGTGCAGAACTATGCCAGGCAACATTTTCCTTCTGTGTCCATGGTCTGACTGGTCTGCTAAACTGGTGCTTCCTCCCTTAGACACATGGCTCCCGGGACTGCTGAGGGTGGGGACTCCACTCACACATTGTGAGGCATCATGGGGAATGGGTCACTTTGGATGGGCACACACTTGGGCTTTGTGTGCTCTGTAGGAGTTTGTCTCACTCTTCTCAACCTCCCTGGCAGGGAGCTGGGGACATCTGGGACATTCACAAGATAAGAGTGATTCCATATGGTTAGCCCTGGCTGGCGGGCCTAGCCGTGGTTCTCAGTGTGTAGGTACCCAGTGGTCTGAGTGATGTCTGTAAGTAGAGCTCAGCCAACCTCATGTCTGCCAGAGTAAAAGGAAACTGGTCTCAGAGAAGGGGTGGGCCACTCCTGCTAAAAGCAGTGGTCTGCTCTCAACATGGCGAACCCTGTCCTGGGCACCACACTCAGATGAGGAGGGTGCCACAAAGAGAGAGACTTGGGACACTGTGTACAGAGGCCGAGACATTGGCCTGTGCATTCGCCACTCGCTGGCCTTGACTCTGGATGTGCTGTGACCAGCTGTCTCAACCTCCTGCCACTGTGACTTCCCAGAGGAATGGACCGCAATCTGGACTGCGAGTGAAAATAAACTGTCTCCCTTATCACAACACACAAGAAACTAAAACAGTTGCCAGGTAGCACTTTTCCTTGGCCCTTAGGTTCCACTTCTATGAGCACCTACTAATGCCCTGGGGACACACGCATGCCCAGGGGATACACACATGCCCTGGGGACACACGCATGCCCAGGGGACACACGCATGCCCTGGGGACACACGCATGCCCAGGGGACACACACATGCCCTGGGGACACACGCATGCCCAGGGGACACACGCATGCCCCGGGGACACACGCATGCCCTGGGGACACACGCATGCCCAGGGGACACACGCATGCCCCGGGGACACACGCATGCCCTGGGGACACACGCATGCCCAGGGGACACACGCATGCCCTGGGGACACACGCATGCCCTGGGGACACACGCATGCCCAGGGGACATGGAGTGGAAGCCCAAGAGCATACCAGGATGTCATGGAGTTCTTCTTCCCGTTGCTTCTTCTCTTTGAGTAGCTGCTGGAGCAGGCTGCTGAGTGCCCAGCGCTGCTCTGAGACCATTTCCTGCAACACAGGATCAGACCTGAGGCCGCGGGGGACTTGCAGTGGTCCCCAAAATGCAGCCCAGTATGACCTGGGAGCCCCGCTAGCTGAATTCAGGGGTCTAATGCCCTAGACCGAGTTGAGGGATAGAGCCCAGAGGCACCCCTACTCTGGGCTGCCACCCGCTTCCCCCCAAGCCCTCAACCCCTTCCCGTGGGCCCCTTCCCGTGGGCTTCAGGCCAGGCATGGGACTAGTGACGATGACGATGGAGGGTGAGAAATGCTAAACAAAAGAAACGGCAGCCACAGGTCTGTGACCACAGCACATGGGTGGAAGCACATGGCGAGGAGGCTGATGTGGAACCCTGCAGGATGGGGAGGGCCCCACATACAGATGAGGGGGGTGCCACAGAGGGAGACACATGCACACTGCCTTGTGTTTGTGCCACAGACTGATCCCCTTGCCTTTGGAAACCCCACAGAGGTGCCAACAGTGCGAGCCCTATGGCTCCAGCGGGCACGGACAAGCACAGTGGCAGCAGCTGCTCTGAGCAGCCCAGCTCCTCTGTGGAAACCACCAGAGGCTGGCTCACCAAGGACGTGCTCTGATGGGCCAGTGACACAGGCTAGCTGTGAACGGTGGCTTCCACGTTAGAGAGGGGAGGGAGAAGCCCAGTAGGGACAATGCATGTCTAGGACCACCTATCAGTCTCGGTAGACTAGGGCAGGACTCTAAGCTCTGACTTCCCCTGGACACAGTGACACGACAGACGGAAATGGCTCAAGAGCCTGGCACGTGTTCACATGCCATCCCACCTTGTCCCTGTGTGCGTCTGGGGAGGCTGAGGTTCAGGGAAGGGAAGGCTGCATGGCCAGGCTGTGTGTGAGCCACAGCCAGGTCCAGGGCCATTGTCCAGTCCAGGGCGCTATGTGCCAATCTGTGCTGCCCTCTGGGTTCTGTGAGCAGGTCATCCAGGCCAGAGTTACAGCCAGCTTCTGCTCACATGACCTTGGGACACCAGAGCTCCCTCCGTGGGAAAAGTCAGCCCAGAGAGTAGGACCTGAAGCCCGCCTGACCACACAGCCACCAGCCCAAGAAGAACACGCAGAGACGGCTACGGGGCCCAGCGGGCCTGGCAATGAAACCCTCCTTCCTCTGACCCTCTTGCCCAGCACGAAGCTACCTACGATCCTGGGCCACGTTGGCTCTATTGGGGTTAGACCTGCTCTCTGTCTGCTGGGGAAGCCCATGCTTGGGGCTGAGGAGCAGCTGCTCTGGGGTCGGGTGTGGGGTGAGGGTGTCAATCTGGCTGGGAGCCTCACATACCTGAAACGTCTCTGTGTCGAGGGACTTCCTCTTTAACTCCAGCTGTGTCAGCTGCAGTAACTCAGTTTCTATTTGCCTAATCTAAACAGAAGATGAGACAGGGGCGTTGATTCACAATCACCATGGTTCCCTTGTGTGATGCTGCCTGGCCCAACAGGTTCTCAGAAACCTGTGTCAGGAGGCATGGTAGCCCTGGACAGAGGGGAACTTGTGGGTCTTGGGATCTCACCAAAAGGAATAAAAACAAGCTGCTACTCCATGGCTCTGGGAGGCCTGGAACATGCACATACATGTCTTAGTCAATACCACTGACCAAGAGCCCAGCACAGCGCCCACCTCAGAGTGGGCGCTGGGTGAAGGTCTGTGAGGTGGAGAGGGCTTTCCTTCCCGGCCACCACTGAGCCCTTTGTCTGTGGACTGTGGGATTATCATCCTTCCTCCATGTGGCAGTCAAGGGGGCCACAAAAGTGATTTATTAATGAGCCGCAGGTATTTTCTGACCACCTACTGTGTGCTAGGCTGTAGCTCAGTCATTTCACCTGTTCTCTGCTGTTGGGGTGTATTACTGCCTTCACTACAAGGACCAGGAAACTGATGCTCAGTGTGGTTGAGTTACTTGTCCAAGGACACAGAGCAGGTAAGAGAGAATGTTTCCCTGGGATACCCCACCTCAGGGTGTGAAGTGGAACAGGGCCGCTGAGACTATCTGGGGGTCACCTCGTGCTCTCAGACCCCACAGGGACTGCTCTACCCCATGCCAGCCAATGGCCCTGTGGTCTCTTCCTACCCGGAGTCCCTGACCTCACTAACCCCTGGTCAGAGGAATGAGCTTCATGTCTGGCAATGTGGGATTGAAATTAAAGAGGGAGAGAAAAAAAATTAAGTTGATTTAGGTCAAACAGGAAAAGAAAACAAAGAAAAAAAGAAAAAGAAAAGAGACCATGCAAAAATGTGAGATTCAGTGTGTGAATACAAAGCGATGCGCGTTCCCATAGCCTGACAGCTCGCAGCGCCTTGGCCGCAGTCCCACGAGGCCCAGCAGCCCCGCCCAGGCCACTCCACAGTCAGTGGTGGAGTCTGGATGGAAGGGTGAACCCTTCAGCAGATCTTAGGACCTGGCTGCCCCTCAAGTGGGAAATCCAGCCACCACAAGCAGCCACTGTGTTGTTCAGTCATTCTGAGCTGGTAGGGGTAGTGGAGTCTGCGCTGGCCACTTTCCCAGGGAGCTATGTTAGCATCACCGTGTCTCCAACACATGCGTCTGCCCAGCGTCTGCCTGAGCTCTGGGATGAGGCCACCCTCAGTGCTGTTCTCAGCACAAACAATAGCCCAGTGTTGGTTGTTGAGGAAAAGAGGGTCTCCAAAGAGGAGCCTCTTGGGAGCTGGCAAGCCAGGGGTTCGAGACTTAGTGACTGCTGCCCTTGATGAGCCGGGTTTGCGGAAGGGAGGACTGGGCGGCCCAGCCAGTACTCACCTGGTTCCTGATCTGCCGATGCATCAGGTCCTTCTTCACCTGGAGAGCCTCGAAAGCAGCCTTCTGCATCACACTCTGTAAGACACGGATGGACTGCTCAGCTGCACGCCCTGCTCACCCAGGGCGCACCTTCCAGCCACAGGGGAGCAACTTCTGCCTAAAAACACCTTAAAGTGTGATTTTATGAAGCATAAAATCAGGGTCTGTGTATGCAGGGTTATGTTGTTTTTGAACTCAAAGCAATCCTCCTGCCTCAACCTCCTGAGCACCGGAATTACAGGCATATGCCACAATGCTCAGTTGGAGAAGTAGCTTTTTTATTTTATTCATTTAAAATTAAAAAGATAAGGCTAGGTAGTGGTGGTGCAGGCCTTTAATCCTGCACTCAGGAGACAGAGGCAGGTGGATCTCTGTGAGTTTGAGACCAGCCTGCTCTACAGAGTGAGTTCAAGGACAGCCAGGACTACACAGAGAAACCTTGCTGTAGTTGTTAACTACAATCTTTTACCCTCAATTTAGGGAAAGAGAAAGGAAGATTAGAAAGAAATTTTCACTGCTTTTGCAGACAGCTTGACACAGAATGAGAGAAAGGTAGAAACCTTCACAGCCTCTTTTAGGCTGTCCTAAGCTTGAAGAGGACTAGCTGACAGTGAGTCAGACTAGCGTCTCAGCTCATGGTCTGCAAACTCAGTATCTCGAACCTATATTCTTTTAAGTAAGAATCACCACACTAACTACGGACAAACCAATGAACCACCAACCAACACCCATCACAGCTCCTGGGGCTTCAGACCTTTTATACCCTAAGCAAAAGTTCCCATAAACCCAACTGGCACACAATCCCAAGAACTAGTTACAGGTGCCAGAACGACTGCACCTAACCAAATTATAGCCACCTACATCAAGCATTCCAGATCCTACTCATACTCATCACCTGGGGTGGGAACATAAACCTAGTGCAAACACCATTTTGCATTTTTAAAGAAACCAAAATGAAAACTTCTTCCATGTGTTCCACTACACCTTGTCTTGAAAAAAAAATTTTTTTAATGGCAACTACAAAGTGTTCTGGGGTCAAAGAGCAGGTCAGAATTTGCTCTTGTATGATGCTGAGAAGAGTCAGGGTAACAGTAGTATTTTGAAGAAAGAGAAGAGCACCAGATATCACAAGAGGGGAAAGGACAGCCCCGAACATGGAGGAACAGAAAACTGTGCAGCAAGAAGGCGGAAGCTGAGACCCGAGACCTGGGTCCCCAGCGGGAAGGGCACAGCCAGAGTCTACCGGTGGCTTTCTCCTCTCCTTTCTGAATGGTACTCGAGATTGAGTCTTAAGTGATGTCTGCTCACTAAGAAGATGCCTAAATTAGCCCAGAACTGATACCCATTCCCACAGATGTGCACGTCACAAGGCAGATACACAAGAAACACAAAACCCAAGGCAACATGGCCGCCCCAAAGGATCATCACACCCTAGTAACATAATTCAAAGACAATGAAATGGTTGAAATGCCAGACAAAGAACTCAAAAGTCTAACTGTAAAAAAGACCAATGACTTCAAAGGAAATATATACCAGTAAGTAGATAAAGTTATTTCAAGATTTGGATGAAAAATGCTACTGACATGGATGAGAAATTCAACAAGGAAATATAGAGATTTTGAAAAGAAAAATCAGAAATTAAAAAAAAAACATTTAAAAGATTTATTTATTTGGCTGGGTGGTGGTGGCACACACCTTTAGTTCCAGCAGTTGAGAGGCAGAGGCAGGAGGATCTCTGTGATTTTGAGGCCAGCCTGGTCTACAGAGTGAGTTCCAGGACAGCCAATTATAATAGAGAAACCCTGTCTCAGAAAAAAAAGAAAGAAAGAAAGAATAAATGGCAATTACAAGTATACGTGCACCAAATATTGGTTCACTTAACGTCATAAAATACTGTACATGAAGAAACAGACAGGTCCTGATAGAGAAGCAGTGGGTAACTTTAGTACTCTCTTATCAACAGAGGGACCAGCCAAACAAACGTAACAAAAACCTTCAGAGTTAAACTGAACAGAAGATACAGAACCAGCATCAGCCCGCACATCCATCAACATGTTACCGGGTAAAGGAAGGGGGTATACACACAGTGACAAGTGGTGTATACACGGTGTGGTGTGGTGCTCACAGGGGGCATGGTACACACACAGGGTGGGGTGCGCACACGGTGGTGTCTTATGAAGTCATAAAGAAGAACAAAACCATGTTGTTTGCAGGAAGATAGACATAACTGGAGATCACCATGTTAAGTGAAAGATAAATATCAAGGTTTTCTCTCATATGTGGACTCTTTATATAAATACATGTGTATATATATATATATATATATATATATTTCATATACATGTATTTATGAATGAAAGACATGCGAATAGAGGGGGATTATTTTAAGGGAAAGAGAACCAGTGGGAAGGGGAAGAAGGGGAACAAGAGGGTAGCGGGATGAACGCTAGTGAAATGCTTGGCACACCTGTTTTAAAGTCATGACAACCCATCATTTGCCATAGTAATTAGGGGCGGTACCATGCTGCCCACCTCCCGAGCTATGCACTCAATTTTCTTTCCTTATTTACGTATTTAACTTTCTGAGACAGGTTCTCTATGTCTCCCTGGCTGTCCTGGAACTCACGCGTTATACAGGCTGGCCCCAAATGCACAGGTCTGCCGGTCTCTGCCTCCCCAGGCCGAGACTATGCCACTGCACTCAGACTCTGTCTCTTTCTGGGGAGGGGGGGGTCTCACATATCCCAGGTTGGTCTCAGACTCAAACTCCCCATGTGGCTGAGGATGACCCTGAATTTCAGATCCTCCTGAAGCTATCTCCCATGTGATGGGTTACAGGCGTGCATCACCACAGCCTGGTTATATGTGGTTCTGGGGAAGGAACCCAGGTCTTTGAGCATGTTAGGGAATCCCTCTACCCACAGAGCCACATCTCTAGCCCTGAACACTGGCTTTCTAGAACAGAGGGTGGCATGTCTGCTTCCTGCTGCCCATTTCACAGATGAGGAACTGGTTGTGGCAGGTGCCAAGTCTTCCCAGATCCCCAGTTTTCCCTTAACTGGAGGCAGCACCCCCCACCTCCTCAAGAAACAGGGTCCTCAAGAGACATGTCCCACAGAGAGCAGATCATATTGGTTTGGGAGAAGAAAGAGATTGGCGTTGGAAAGGGAAGTGGAAAGGGCCGAGCATGGCCAGGATGGAATAGAAAGGGAAAGGCCATGACAGGCACAGGAGGACCAAGGGGGGGCTTCAGGGAAAAGGCTGAAGACCACAGTGGGACCCTTCCTGGTCCATTTCAGGCTCCACCGGGCACCTGCTAGGCTTCAGTTGGAGAGGACGGCAGAGGGGCGAGAGCAGCAGTGTGTGTCGGGACACAGAGGCAGAGGCCCTGCCCCGGCTCCCTAGGGCACCACTGGGGGTTCATTCGCCCATGTCTCCACGGTCACAAGGTCCTGGGTCCTTCAGGGTTTCTGTGTAGCCCTGGCTGTCCTAGAACTCTCACTGTAGATCAGGATAACCTTCAACTCAGAGATTCTGCCTCTGCCTCCCAAGTGCTGGAATTAAAAGCATGCACTACCACCGGCTGACTTTTTTTAACTTTTTTTTTTTGGTGTTTTGAGACAGGGTCTCAAGTGAGTGCTGAATTCATTATGTAGTTTACCCTTGAAGTCCTCAGTCAGGCCCTGGGCAAGGGCTCACCTCCTGAAGGATCTGGCTGATGGCCTTGTTCTGATCCATCTGCTGCCACGACAGAATCTGCTGGAATCGCTTGTCCATCTCGGCCATGCTGCCAGAAAAACAGCACCGTCACTCACTGGGTATTTCTGGGCACCTACTATGTGCTGAGCACCTTGGAGGGAGCCGAGATAAACACTTAATCGCTGACAGAGTGTCTCAATGGATATCGAAGCGTAGAGCTTCGAATCAGCAGAGAATCACCTGGGCCCTTGAGTCCAACCCTTCCCTGGACCTCCTTCACAGCAGCCCCCTCAGTGCAAGCCATCTCCTGCCGCCTTGGCGAGCCACGGGGCTTCTGGAACGTTCCTCCCAGCATTTCTGCACTGGCTGGACTCTGTGTCCAGCCCTACAGGCTGGTGACTGTGGCACAGAATCCACAACCTCAGGCTTCCCGAGTTTTGCCTGTGTGTGTGTGCCGAGATTAAAGGCTTGCACCGCTGGCTTTTTAAAATTTTTATTTATTTGTTTATTTTTGGTGTTTTGAGACAGGGTCTCAAGAGAGTGCTGAACTCATCTTATGTCATTTACTCGTGAACTCCTGATCTTCCTGCCTCTGCTTACCAAGTGCTAGGGTTACAAGCATGTGCCATACCGCCCAACAAAGATTTGACTTCGTTGCTTGTGTTGAGACCATGCCTCCCAGAACCTCAGCTTTGATGTAAAGGGAGACGGGTAACGGTTCAGTCCCCATAGATAGGCCAGCACCTGGCACATGGGGTGGGCTCGGAGGGGGGTGGCTGTCTTCACTTTATTGCCACCTAACCTTGACTCATGAGTCTAGACGGGAAAATCCAGAGGCCAGGCTGGGACGGCCTAGGGAGCTCAGTGTCCAGCTCTTGCTCCAGTCTTGAGCCCCCAGTTGACCCCCTCAGAGCCCTCACCTGGCCACGCACACTCTTCCTTACCTTACCTGGAACAGGCTTGCTGGACCAGGCTCTGCCTCTGAGACTCATAGGCCATCTGGAGGAGCCGGCTCTTACAGCTCTCGGTCAGCATCTGCTGCATGGCGGCTGCGGAGAGAGGGATGTGAGCCACTGAGAAAAGGCTCTGCTTTTGGGGTTCCTGGATAAGGACAGGCCCAGGGGCTCACCTGCTCACTTCCGGACAGTCATGCTTATACAAGTCCCTCCCTCTTTCCTTCTTCCTTTACCATCTTACTAGATAGCCCCAACTGGCCTTGAACTCTCAATCCTCCTGCCTTAGCATCATAAGTTCTGTGATTGAAGATGAGCACCAGCACCTAGCCTAAAATATATCGATACTGGCAATCCAAGCTTGGAAGGCTTACTAACCGTATGACCCTGGACACTGCACATATACATCCTGTACAACTTTTACTTGGGGAGTGTCATGCAGGCAGGGCTCAATCTCCCTCAGCAGGAAGAGAGCCCATTCTGATTTTTTGTCTTCCCCAAAACCTGGAATTACATGTGTGCACCATCACCCATGGTTCATGCAGTTCCAGGATCAAAAGCAAAGCTTCATGGATGCTAGGCAAGCTACCTAACAACTGAGCTGTGCCCCAGCTCTTTATTCCTTTTATTCTTTTAAGACAGGGTCTCTGTGTAGCCCTGGCTTTTCTGGAACTCACTATGTAGACCAGGCTAGTCTCAAACTCACAGAGAGCCATCGCCTCCGTCTCCCGAGAGAGTGCACCAGCACACTCCGCCTGTGTGTGGTGTATGTGCCTGTAAGTGTGAAGATGTGGGTGCCAGAAGAGGATGTGGGGTGCCCCACTCCATCCTCTCCACCTTACTCTCTTGAGACAGGGAGGCCTCCTACTGAACTCGGAGCTGGGCTGGTACCGGTAAGCCCAGAAATCCTCCTGTGCTCGCCCACAGTGCTGAGCCACAGGTAATGCAGTGCCACCCCCAGCTCTCTATACAGGGATTCAAACTCAGGCCTAATGTTTGCTCAGCCAACATGCCTATCACTCAGCCATCTCTTTAGCCCCCTCCCCCCATTTTGTTATTTTTGTTTGAAACCAGCCTAGTCTACAGAATGAGTTCCAGGACAGCCAGAGTTACAACAGAGAAACCTTGCCTTGAAAAAAAAAATGTATGGGTGTTTTGCCTGTGTGTATCCCTGGCACCATGTACATGCAGTTCCTGTGAAGGCCAGAAGAGGGCACTGGGCCCCCTGGACTGGGGTACTAGATGGCTGTAAGCCACCATGAGGTGCTGGAATTGGAACCCAGGTCCTCTGCAAGCGCAGCCAGTGCTCTTAACTAGTGAGCTGTCTCTCCAGCTCCCTTGCTGAATATTTTTTTTTTTTTTGAAGTCATAAATGTAGGAAGGCGCTGGGGTGTCTTGAAAGGCTGAAACACAGAGCCCGGGAGGCTGATCCCATCTCTGCGAAATTAACTTAATACACATCCATCTGGTGATCTCCACAGCTGTCCTTCAACACATGGTGACAAAGTGACCTTTACCAAGCTGTCAATGAGAGCTCTGTAGGTGTGGTGAGCACGTGTATGGCACGTGTGGCACACAGAAAGCCCCTCCATGACAAAGGCCCTCCCATATCCATTTAAACCAAGGTCAGGCATTGTCTCCACGGACTTGCTCAGCCCAGGGCAGCAAGTTTTCAATGCGGGTCTCATCAGCGTGGACCATGTGGCGCTCAGGCCCAGGCTGGGCACACTGAGAAGGTGAAGAGCACCTAGGAACCCAAGGAAGGCTGACCCTGGCCCTCAGTGGCAGAAACCAGGGCAGCCAGGTTTGTGACATGCTCAAGCCTGATCTCATCAGATCCTCCTGACAGTCCTGTGTAGTAGGCAGGTAACTGTAGTCTCCCCATTCTACAGACAAGGAAACTGAGGCTCAGAATCCCCAGGACCTGGCTGCCCTTCCCCAGGGTGGACACTCGGTACCTGCATGTGCCTGGGAGCAACAGTCTATCCACAAGCGCTGTCCACAGAAGCCCTCTTCTTTCCCATCCCACAACTCACAGGCAATCTCACGCTGCCTCAGGCTCTCTGTCTCCTCCTGGGTTATCGACATCAACTGTTCCATTCTTATTCTGGTGGGGGAGCAAAATCAAAACTCATCTATTTGTTCTTCAAATACAACATTTCAACAAGAATCGTATCAGATGAACACGACCTCCTCTGAGAAGCCTTCCCTGATACACTCACCCATGCTACATGCCCACAGCATCACACATCTGAGGCTGGTGACCTTGAACCTTAGCTTTAATAGAACTTGGGTAAAATGATCATTCTGTAGGACAGTGGGCCACCGATGCTAGGAACCTGTGGTGGTTTGAATGAAAATGGCCCCCACTGGCTCATAGAGTGGTACTATTAGGAGGTGCGGTCTTGTTGGAGGAAGTGTGTCACTGGGGGAGGGCTTGAGGTTTCAAAAGCTCAAGCCAGGCCTAGTGGCTCTCTCCCTCTTCCTGCTGCCTGCTGATCCAGACGGAGAACTCTTGGCTTTCTCCAGCACCATGTCTGCCTGTGCGCCACCATACTTCCCGCCATGAGGACAATGGACTAGACCTCTGAACTGTAAGCCAGCCCCAATTAAATGCTTTCCTTTATGACAGTTGCTATAGTCATGATGTCTCTTCTCAGCAATAAAATCCAAAGACAGAGCCAGTACTGTAAACCAGAGTGGTTCTCAACCTTCCTAACACTGCGACCCTTTAATAGAGCTCCTCGTGTTGTGGGGACCCCAACCATAAAATTACTTTCATTTTCATTGCTATTCCATACCTGTAATTTTGCTACTGTGATGAACCATAATGTAAATATCTGATATGCAGATGGTCTTAAGTGACCCTGTGAAAGGGTCAATCGACCCCCAAAGGGGTCACAACCCACAGGTTGAGAACTGCTGCTGTAAACAAACAGGAAGATGCCTTGACATCCTGGGCCACTGAGGGCAGGGTAAGCTGAGAGCTTGGATGCTGCCAAATGTTGCTGTGGCAACCCTGGAGCACCTTGAGGCACCGCCAAGGGGAGTGTAAACTGACAGCAGGTCTGTGAGAAGTCAGGTCTGCACCTGAATGCCCTTCGCGTGTTTACCTCAAAAACAAACAAACAAAAAATCTCCGCTTCACTTATGGGGCATAAGGGGGCATTAGCCTAGAAGCAGGTTCAAACAAGGCTTTTATCTCTTGGTTTTGGTTTGTTCTCAGGCAGGGTCTCTCTATTATGTAGCCCTGGCTGTTGCCTCCGCATCCTGAGTGCAAACAAAGTTTTAAAACTTATTATCCTATGTGTCTGGGTCTTTTGCCTCATGTGCATCTGTGCTCCACATTCATGCCTGGTGTCCACACAGGCCAGAAGACGGTATTAGATCCCTTGAACTGGAGTTACAGATGGTTGTGTGCTGCCAGATGGGTGCTAGGGATTGAACCAAGGTCCTCTGCTCTTAATGCTAAGCCATCTCTCCAGCCCCTATGAACTAGGTTTTTGGCACAGAACTACATCCGTGACATAAAAAGTAAAAACATTTAAAGCAACTTTGCAAACACAAGTGTATGCTGCGCGTGCTTCTCTGCAGTCACGTGCCAAGAGTGGCTTGACCAATTAGCACCCTGCATCTTCCTGTGTGTGAGACAGTTCAAGGGCCTGGGTCCTGAGAGGCTCTGCTGCTGTCATCTGGCACGGGTCTGTCCTCTGAGCCAGGTCTAGCCCAGCACCGGACATGGTCTGTCAGTAAGGGCCAAAAGACGGTGCTGCTGGGCACGCTCAGCTGCGCCTCGGGAAGCACTCCGGAGCTCTTCCCAGGTGGGGAGGGTCGAGATGACTGGGGAAGAGGAGGTTCCCAGGACCCCCTCTCAGAAGGAGGTAACTCAGAAACAGTTACGTGGGACCCAGGAGATCAGGAAAGAGTCCCAGTAGACACCCGGGGAGGGGCAGGCATGGTGCCAGCACTTCTCACCATCATTTAATTTGTTTGTCTTTCTTTCCTCTCTTTAAAACATTTTTTTTCTTTTTTGGACAGGACTCACTATGTAGCCTAGGCTAGCCTGGAACTTCCTGTGCACACAGGCAGGTCTGGTCTTGAGCTTGTGATCCTCCTGAGGGTTAGATTATGGACAAGCACCACCACGATCAGTGTGTGTGTGTGTGTGTGTGTGTGTGTGTGTGTGTGTGTGCGCACGCGCACGCGCACATGAGTGTGCAAGAACACCCATCTGTACTGGTGGTAGAGGCCAAGGCTTCGTGCTGGGTGGCTTCCTCTATCCTCCACTTTATTTTTTGAGGCAGGGCTTCTCACCGAACCTGAAGCTCATCAGTTCACTAGGCTGGCTGGCCGGTGAGTCTCAGATTCCCATTTCTACCTCCTGAGTCCTCCAATTACAGGCGTGCACTACTGTGCCTGGGGTTTATGCAGGTACTGAGGGTGGGTCTGAACGTAGGTCCTCATGACTGTGTGGCAAGCTCGTCACTGAGTCCTCTCTTAGTCCCTTCCAGCAGGAGTGCTCACTCTGTAGGAGAAGCTGGCCTGAAGCTGACCCTTCTGAACTCCTGTTCCACTTCCCAAATGCTAGGATGACAGCGCTGTGCCCAGCCGGCCTTAGTACTTTCCCTGATGACGACAAACGTGGTATGCTTCAAAGAAGCCGACTTGGTAAATACACGAGGCAAAGGCCACCACCTGTACTTCCAGTCTGTCAGTTACCCAGTGTCAACTCAGGGCATGGGTCCCTTTGCATGCAGCATGCCAATCGCCTAAAAATCCAGGCTGCACCCCTCCTGCTCAATGTCACCTACTTCTAGCAATGGAGGGATGCAGTTGGTGCTGTGGATCTGTGGCTTCTCTGTCTGCAGATTCAACTGACTGCTGACCAGTAATACTTATAAAAAACCGGTGCCTGTACTGATGAGTATATTTCCCCAAGTAATGGAGCGGAGTTGCTATTTACATAGCATCTGCCTTGTGTCAGGTGTTGCAAGGCATCTAGAGAGAGCTAAGAGCAGAACAGGGGGATGTGTGAGATTCTAGGCAAATACTTCATTTTATTTGAGGGACCTTAGCAGCTGTGGTTTGGGAGACAAAAGTGTCACATTTTTATTTCTACAAATGTGGATCTAAAAAACGAAATTGTTTATTTTTGGTTTGCAACAGGGTCTCCCTATTCTGTTCTAGAGTTTACTATATACACCAAGCTGGCTTTGAACTCACAGAGATCTGATTGCCTCTGTCTTCTCAGTGGGGAGATGGGAATGCACCACCATACCTGGACTAAATGTGAATTTTAAAAATATGTTTTATAACTGAAATACAGATGGGCATTACAGATCCATCTTCCTTCCTTCACAGTTTTGAGTTTTTCTCATGAGTGTACATATATTTTGAGGAACTCAAAAAGAGCCATTATTAATTAGACAATAATAGGTGACTCTCCTGGAACACCAGGGAGACCGCCCAGCACAAGCTGGAGGGACCTACAGCTCCCTTTCCCCAGAGCTGTGAGCGCCCCAGGGTATCTGTTCCCCAGAGCTGTGAGCGCCCCAGGGTATCTGTTCCCCAGAGCTGTGAGCACCCCAGAGCTGTGAGCGCCCCAGGGTATCTGTTCCCCAGAGCTGTGAGCGCCCCAGGGAGCTTTCTCTAGACAAATGGTCTTCGAGGCTCACTCACCTCTCATTCTCCAGAGATTTCAGAAGCTCAGAACTCTTCTTTTGCCTGCAGGAGAAACCAGAGATGAGCCCTGTGGGCACCAGCGATGCTGCTTCTACCCAAGCTGCTCACCTCACCACACTGGCTCTTGGGCGCGGAGCCCTCTGAGGCTCTCCTGCAACACTTCTTAGGCGGCTGGAAAGAGTGTGAGGACACACAGAGACCAGCACAGAAGTGCCGGCACTGTTTCCTGCATTCCCTCACCTCTTCACTCAGAAGACAGGATGAGGACCCAGGGCACGGAAGAAGGAAGCCTGGAGCTAGTGGGGCATGCAGCTAAAGTCAGTTTCTAGAAGTTTCCTATGGTGCACCTAGATGTTTTCAGACTTCTTAAGATCTCTTCTAGGCTCCTTTCTTGCTGATCCCATCATGAACTGGTCTTGGTCGTAGTAGGACCATTTGCTACCTATAGGGTGGATGGCTGACCTTGGGCAACAGGCTACTTGGAAGGCAAATGCAGGAGCAGGCTGTGATTTTTCACCAGCTAATGTACAAAAGGAAAATGGGCTAGGGAGTAGGGAGTGGCGGCTAAGTGCAGTCAGCAGTCCTGTGACAGGACCCTGTTGTAGAAGTTTATTTTTAGTTATGTTTAAAATGGTTGTTTTGTGCATTGTTGGGTGGAGGGCTGCCTAGGCCTTGGCATTTTGTATTGTCTGCAGGTGTTGGCTTTATGTGGGGGATGTTTGATTGCTCATAATCTGTACGTGCTATAAACAGATAGCCTGAGGAGCTTAGGTATCGATAAAATCCCCTAAGACGCTCAGGGTCCTACTGTCCAGCATGGTGCTTGCCATGATAGTGTTTCTCTCTGCTCCTTGTTTTCCTTGGTGAGCCACACAGTGGCTGTCTGCTACAGGACCCCATTCTGTAATCCTCAGGATAGGTTTTGAGCAAATTAGAGCAAACTCAAACATCCTCTTTGGATCCTAGTGGAGGAATGCTTGGGCAGGAGTGAAAACTGAGAGGGGACCTTCTGTCCCTGGCCCTCAGAGGGCATTCTGGGGGCTGGCCACGGCTGACCTCTGATTGTCCTGTAGGAGTCTCTGGATGCGGCTGGCGATGCTTTGCTCTGTCTGCTTCAGCTGCTCCTGCAGCTGCTGACGTTCTGCATCCAGGCAGCGCTGGCGCTCGCTCAGGCCCTGTTCCAGCCGCGTCTGCTCCTGCAGGGGGGAAGGCACAGGGACCCTGGATGCAGGCACAGTGCTTTTGACTGGAGGAAGGAGAGTGGAGTTCCTACTTCACTTGTGGGTCCCCTTTGTAACCTTGGGCTGGCCCCTTCTCCCCACTAGCCTATGAGTGTCCATTGTGCTCAAGGAGGCTGGCCACAGTATCTAGCCAGGGCCTCTGCTCTGGTCCAGAGGATGATGGGACAGCTTAATCTCTTGCTTTGCCACCTTGGCCTGCACCAGGAGGCCAGAGACTTGGGACACGCACCTGCTTGACTGTCTGCAGGATCTCATCCTTCTGGCTAAGGCTCTGATGCAGCAGCTCGGCATGCTCTCGCTGTCCGAGATCCAGGCGCCGCTCGAACTCCAGTTTCTCCAGCATCTTCTGCTCCTGTGGGGACAAGATGTTTAAAGCAGAGCCAGGAAGAATCTGCCCCTCAACCCTCTGAAGAGTGAGATCCTCAGCGAGAAGGAAAGTGGCAGCGGGGAGTCCTTACCTTTCGCTTCTCGTAGTCGGAGAACCGATTCTGGGGGGGAGAAGAGCCAGAAGTCAGGAGAGGGAGGTGGCTGGGGTTCCACTGCATACCCTAGCCCACCCAGCCCGCTTCTGCTTTACTGATAAAGGGTCCTGGGGGCTCCAGAGGTCTCCAGGGCGAGAACCACTGTGTGCTCAACACCTGGGAGTAAGAAGTCCTTCAAGATGGCAGCCCTGGGCAGGTGGCCTGGCTTCCGGAAAGATCAAAACAGGGGCCATCTGACTCCCATACCGCAGCACCCAACTCTGGCCACCAGAACCCCAGCAAGCACAAGGTGCAGTACAGCTTCCTGGGGAATTATTATAGACAGAAAGTGGAGATGAACTCAGATGTGGCCCAAGAGGCTTCCAAGTGTGAAAGGCGTGGGTTCCTGCTTAGTCACCTCTCCCTCCCAATTCCCATTAACTGCTTAAAGAGACAGTTACAGATGCCTTCCCACCAACAGCGGCCAAGTGGTCAAAGACTCCCTGGGAGACTAAAGCCCTCTTTAGTCTGAAGCTGGAGTCCTCACCTATGGCCACAGAGATCTACTTTGTGAGCTGGGATGAGGCAGGTTCTGCCTGCTCCAGTAGCTGGCGAGTCCAGATGACCCTGGCAAACTTTGCTGAGCCTCCTACCCTGGCGCCTGGGCCATGCTGGCCCACAGCTGGGGTCTTCAAGGGCACGCCTTTTTGTCCCCATCACTAGACCTGAGTCACGGGGCTATCCTAGCCAGTGAGTGGCATTTGGTCAGGAAGTACTGGAGTGACAGAAACAAACCAGACACGCTGCTGCCTCTTCTGAAGCTCCATCAAGCTGGGCACAGCCTGTAACCAAAATACTTAGCATACAATGCTTTCTTCGGTTCAGCACTGGTGAGGGCTACTCGGGCAGCAGGAAGGACACGAGAGCCCAGAGCAGGTCTGACCCTGGCTGGTGAGGCTCACAGGACATAGTGTCCAAACTGAGCCAATGAGACGGCTCAGCAGGTGGAGGCTTCTGCCATCAGGCTGACCGAGTTTGAGCCCTAGGACCCACAGGTGGTAGGAGAGCCGACTCCTGAGGACTGTCCTCTGTCTTCAAGTGCACTCTTTCTTCTCCTCCACAAGGTAAATATAATAAAAAATAAAAACAAATTGAGAGACGGGAGAGACCGCTCAGAAGCAAGAAGAGCTTCACACGAGTGTGACGGCCCACATTCAAGCGGAACTCACGAAAGAGCCGAGGGGACCTGTACAAGGTCATCCTTGGGCAGGCGCACGTACACACGCACAGCTACAACAATAATGCATAGTGTTTTAAAGTTCAAGGCCATCCCTGGCTACATATTAAAAAACAAAAAATAAATAAGATAAAATGGAAATCAGAGAGCAGGAAGAGTTCCAGGTGGGAACAGCTTTCCCCCCAAGATGCCGTGGGGAAAGGGACACAGTTTGTTTAGAGAGCAGAGACCTGGGGAGCTGACACTTGGTGAGCTGTGGCCTGGGGCAGCCGTGGTAGCTGAAAGGAGGAATCTGTGGGTACAGCTCGGAACCCATTCTTACACCAGCAGCCCTCAATACCCACAGAGACAGCTCACCTTACCTGCCACTCAGCCTCCTCCCTGGAGAATCTGCTTATGGGTCCGTCGGGGCTGTCCTGGGAGGTCTCAGCTCCATCTTGCTCCAGGACAGGCAGTAGGTACTGAGAAGGTGGGTAATACTCCAGTCCTGACTCTGCGGGAAGGGGACAGGCTGGCCAGGAGCCCCAGCTGCTCGCTGCCCACCTTTGCTTTCCTCCTCTCCTCCACTGGTGCTGCCTTGCTGGCTCAGTCCACTCTCATCCCCCAGGCTGGGCCTCGTTGCTGTCTAATTACTGTGGGGCTGTAAGTCAGGACTGGTGACATGGGGCTGTAAGTCAGGACTGGTGACATGGGGCTGTGAGTCAGGACTGGTGACATGGGGCTGTAAGTCAGGACTGGTGACATGGGGCTGTAAGTCAGGACTGGTGACATGGGGCTGTAAGTCAGGACTGGTGACATGGGGCTGTAAGTCAGGACTGGTGACATGGGGCTGTAAGTCAGGACTGGTGACATGGGGCTGTAAGTCAGGACTGGTGACATGGGGCTGTAACCCCGGTCACTCAGAAGCCAGGATGACTGCAAGTTCTGAGCCTGAGTAGCAAAGCAAGACCCTGCCTCAAACTGAAAACCAGAAAAAGGGCTGTACGTACTGAGTGGTAGAGCCCTCGCCTAGCAAGCGCGAAGGCTCAAGTTCAACCCCTAGGGAGGGAAGTATATGAGACCATACACATTTGAGCCCTGGAGTCAGGATATGAATATTCACTGCTTTATTTTTATGTCTATTATTTACATAAACATTAGAGAATCTGAAAACATTACTTTGCGATCAAGTCTCAGTAGGTAGCCAGGTTGGCCTCAAATTCAATCTTTCTGCCTCTGTTTCCCCAAGTGTTAAAATTATAGGTGTATATATAAAGAAAAAAACTGTTTCTCTTTATTTTAGCAGCTCAGAACTGAAGCCAGAGCCTCGTGTATACTAGACAACTGCTCTCCACAGCCTGAAGGACATTTAAAGGTGAACACACCCTCACAAGCCTGGGCACAAGCGTATTCCCTCCGTGCCTGACTTTGCTCCCTCTATTCTCTGGCAAACACTCTTCCAGCTTCTTGCATGCAGAGTCTGTTCTTTTCAGTGTTGTGTGGTATCCACATGTGAGTATGAAATAGTTCATTCTCCTGCTGGTGGCACTGCATGGGGAACAGTGCCACGGAGAGCGACTGTAGACAACATGGCTTTTCTTTCTCTTGGGCAAACACCTAGTCAGGGAACTGAGGAGCTATAGACCTGAATATTCAGCTTGAATAGATACTAACAACAGAGGGGGGGGGGAGAGGAAGAAACAGAGACAGGCTGGGCCTTGCTACATAGCTCAGGCTAACCTTGAACTCACTAAGTAACTCAGGCTGGTCCAGGACCGACCCTGACCACCTTGCCTCAGCTTTCTAAGTACTCAGCTACAATTTATCATCTCTTTGTAGTCAAGGTCTCAACTGTCTCAGGCTGGCCGCCAGCCACACTGGGTACCTGCTTCTACCTCTGGAGTGCTAGGATTATGGGTCTGTGCTACTACACACACATCTTGTGTTCCTGGGGCTTGAATTTAGGGCTTCCTGTTCAACAGACCAGCACACAGCAGCTGAGCAGCTTCCCCAGCCTCTCCCTCCAGACAGGGTCTATCTTGTCAGGGGCCACAGCCTGACCTCGAACTAGAGACCATTTGCCCCAGGTTCCCAAGCAGCTGGGATTACAGACTAGCACCACTGGTTAGGCCTGGCTGGAGGAAGCAGGCCAGTGCAGGCTGGATTGTTTGTGGTTTTCATTTCATTACTATTATTTAAACAATTTTATTTTTCATGTTGAGAGTTTTCCTTGCAGGTACGTCTGTGTGTCATATGCATGGCTAGTGCCTTCAGAGGCCAGAAAAGGGCATTGGCATCAGATGCTCTGGAACAGGAGTTACAGACAGTTGTGAGCCGCCATGCGGGTGCTGGGAATTGAACCCGGTCCTCTGGAAGAGCAGCACTGCTCTTAACTATGGAGCCATCTCTCCGGCCCCTTGGGAGGGTGGGGAGGTATGCTTTTGAAGGGTACTTCTTTTAAAAAACTTAAAATGAGTTCTTTTCATTCATTTAGACATGGGTGGGGTACACACGTGGAGACCAGAAGACAATTTGTGGGGTCCTAGGGACTTTATTTGCTGAACCATCTTGCCTGTTTTTGTGGGGTGTTTCTTGTCTCTCACCCTTCTCAAGTCTCTCTGCTCTCTGACAAGGTGAGCAGCTTCCTTCTGGCCCAGCTGCTCACTGCAGCTCAGAACCAACGAGCCAGCCCCTCTCAGGGGAGTCTCTGAAGCTGTGCACCAAGACAAAGCCTTCCTGTTCTCAGGCATACTGTCACAGCATCGACAATGGCTCAAACCGTGGTGTGCAACTACAACCCCAGCACTCGGGAGGCTGAGGCAGGAGGGCTATGAGTTCAAAGCCAACATAATAAGCTGGCACGATAGTAAGTTTGAAGACAAATAAGAATGAAATAAATTAAGAATAAATCCTTTGTTAGACAGGTACACACTGCAAACATCCAGACTCATGGCTGACCTTTTCTTACCTAGATGGCATCGCTTAAAAAGATTGATTTAATCAATGCAAGGTTTATCAGTCTCACCACTGGTGATGTCTGTCTCCTATTTAAGGAAGACAGCAGGTTCGGTCTTTTCATAGGGGATGGAGCCCAGGGCCTCTGACCAGGTGAGCACTCTACCGCTGACCTGCAGCTCCACTCAACGGGCCTGGGACTGTTTCATATAGAAAGGATCATCTTCCACTTGCTTAGCACCACATCATGAATAATTCAGATGACCGGAGGCTATGCTCTGAGAATGTCACAGGTGACGTGAGCCACAGCTGCAACAGCCTGCTCCCTCTGGTGCCCAGACCAACCCACCCTCCTCCAAGCTCAGGCCCCTGGGATCTCCCGCAGGTGACCCCAGGCCTGCTTAGCTCTCTCGTTTCCGACCAGTTACTTCTCCGTACTTTACTATGTGACCCCTTCCCCCCCCCCCCCCCAGACTGTTCCACCCATTTTCCTCCTTGGTTTCCAACACTCCGGACACTGGCCCTCTCTCCATCGAACCTCAGGCTCCCCCACCTTCCTCTAAGCCCCTTAACACCCACCTCCTCTACTGGAAACGCACTGTCTTTTTTTTTGGCCCCAGCTGCACGTCTGGTGTCAGCCATGTTGCTTTCTCAGACAGGCCTTACCCAGCCTTAAACCCCAGCCAGATGCCTGACCCTCGCCTTTCCCAAGCTCAGCCGGGTGTCTATTTCCCCGTGTGACCCTTCCCTGTACCTGTCTCCCTCACTAGACCCTGACCTCTGACCCGTCTGCACCAGCTGGTCTCTGCTGTCCCCGGCCCGGTGGCAGGGAGTGGCCACTGGGGGGTGGCCTGCCTTTACCTTTGCAAAGGAACTGTTGCACGGCGGCAGTGCCAGCGCCACACACCTCTGCCGGGGGGTAGGCCATGGACAAGGCGTCGAGGCTCAGAGTCTGTGGACACAGGGAACCCCTCTTTACCGTGTACACCACTTCACCGCCCATCGCAGCCGAGAGTCACCCGACTTTGTTATTAATGCGGTGTTCCCTGTCCCCGCCTACCAGGAGCACCCAGGGAACAGAGAAGGCCAGATGTAAAGAGCATCAATCCCACCTGAGTGGCAGTAGTCATCGTCAGGAAGGTGTGGGAGCTTGGGAGGCCTCTGGGCCACACTGCCTGGTACGGCGGCTGCGCCACATGTGGCCATCTATGTTTCTTGAGTTATGCGTGCACGCGCAGGTGTGCGTGTGTGTGTGTGCGCGTGTGCGTGCGGAGGGCTGGGACGACCCTGACTGTTGTCATTAGGAACCACCTACTTTGCTTTCTGAGATAGTCTCTCACTGGCCTGGAACTTGGTAAGATGGCTAGGTAGTTGGCCAGTGTCTTAGGGATCCGCCTATCTGCCTCCTCGGGGCTGGGATCACGGGTGCCTGGGTTTTAAAATATTGGCTCTACTGCCCAGCCCCAATTTCTTTTTTCTTGAAATAAGATCTTGTTATGTGGTCCAGGCTGCGTTGGAATTTGTGATCCTCCTGCCTCTGCCATGAGTGCAGGTGTGCACCGTCATAAGCAACCTTCGTTCACTTTATTAGTTAGGGTCACTATGGCTACATGGGCCACATGCCCATGAGTTGGTGGCCACCAGTTCTTGGGTGCCGGCAAAGATGACAATCTGTTTCTATTACCTATAGGGGGAGTGGCCATGGATTCTGTCTCCCGAGAGACACTTGGTCTGGCTGTAAAGCCCAGCACAGCAGAGTCTGCTGTGTGTCCTGAACAGGTCACTTAGCTGTGCTGCTGTAACTTCCTCAGTGTCACACAGGTGCAGCAGCCCTGATTTGACAGGATGCATGGTAGGTAACAGGAGACAGCATTTGAATGGAGTTGGCACACAGTATGACCTCATAATAATGCCTTAATAATGCCTGTGTTCTCACCTCAAGAAAAGGTCTGTACACGGGGCCATGAAGCTCCCACAGGCTTTCTAAAGGAACGGCTGGGAAATGAGTCCCACCGAGCTTCTGTTGCAGTGCTGGAGCTCAAGCTAGGCAGGTGCTCCACCACTGAGCCACCCCCCCAGCCCCCCCTAGGGCTCCTAGCAGCTCAGGAGAGCCACCCGCAGCCCCCTAGGGCTCCTAGCAGCTCAGGAGAGCCACACCCGCAGCCCCCTAGGGCTCCTAGCAGCTCAGGAGAGCCACGGACACATACGGGAAATGTGAAGCACATGTGACTATTTCCCTATGCAACAACACCACTTAGTTCCTTTGTTGCACCAGCCACATTTCAAAATCTCAAGAGCTGTACACAGCTAGCAGCCCCTGGATTGGGCTGCACAGTCAGTAGAAACTCCATCATCAAACAACCCTCTCCCGGGAGGCACAGGGAACGGAGCTGACAGCACACTGTGCTTCACCACCTGTGAGGAGCCCCGGACATGGGTGTGCTGCCTCTGCTCGCCTGCCGCCTGCCCAGATACCTCTGCTCTGCAGCCTGGCTCTAGAGGTGATTTGCTGAAAGAACCAGGCTGTCAACACTGTGATAAGTCCCTACTCCAGATACTAAGCCTTATAAGGGTGACAGTTGTTCCAGAGGGCATGATGAGTAATCCCATTTATGACCGGCTCTGTGACCTTTGAGAAGTCTAATAAATGGTTTGTGCCCCGGTTTCTTCATTGCTGAAGTCACAACAGGACATGCCTCGTGGGGTTCTGTGAGGGTTCAGGGAGCTAACACAGGCCTGGTCTCACAGGGCCCATGAGGGACAGGGAGTGGCTCAGTTGGCAGAGTGCTTGCCCAGCACGCATGAAGCCCTGGGTTTGACCCCTGGCACCACACAAACTGGGTGTAGTGGTACACATCTGCAATCTTAGCACTCTGGAGGTGGAGGCAGGAGAGTCAAAAGTTCAAGGCCATCTTCAGCTACACGGTAAATTTAAGGCTAGCCTGGACTACATGAGGCTTTGTCTCAAAAAACCATACAAAAGCGCTAGAAGAGCAGCTAGCCACCCTGTCACGACTGAGAGCCCGGCGTCCCCGCGGGCCACCCGGTGCTGGCATCTGTGGCGGGCTGAGCTGTGTCCCCGCTTTACACACTGAAGTCCAGAATGTGCTACGTTTAGAGCCAGGCTGGACCCTAACCCATTCTGACTGGTGTCCTTTAGGAGAGTGCCGTGCAGGGACAGAGGACAGACACAGGAAGAACGGGCCGCCTGTAGAGAGGGCCTGAGAAGGCACCAAGGTCACCACTTGGATCCTCACCCAGACTGTGAGGACTTCCCTTGTGTGAGCTGCCTGGTGGGGCTTCTTTCCATCACCCTGAGATGACCCACAGGGTCCTGGGATATTCTCTCCCACCCACCACCCTGCGCTCCGATGACACGCAGTCTCTACCCTGCCACACTGAAGCCCAGTTCTCCACAACTCCCCTGCCCCACTCCGCCTCCCAGCTTTCTGGACTTCAGGCACAGCACTTATCACTTCCTGTCTGTAGCCCATTCTGTGCTCGCTCCCGTCTCTTCACCGGACACCTGTTTCCATGGCTATGTCTCAAATCTCATTCCTCTTCAAAGTCTGGCTTCCAGGCCATAAAGTGGGAACCCTTCTGGAGCTATCTGTTCGCTTTGGACTTACACTGTTCCACCTCTATGACGGCAGCAAAGTCACATGACAAGCATTCGCACGTCAGCCCCTCTGGGAGCTGCTGAGGACCACACGGGACTCTGGAACCTGGCAGCTGGGGACCAGGCACTCAGGAAGAGAGGGTCGCTCCAGGGAAAAGCACTGGAGAGAATGCCCACGCCACTTACCTCCAGGGTCCGCACATGCGCCAGCGTCCGAGGCAGCCTCTGAATCTCATTTTCACTGATGTCGAGGGTGCGCAGGCTCCGCAGCTCCCCCAGGGTGTCAGGAAGTCCCTTCAGCTTGTTGTCTGCAGAGAGTGGGATGGCGAGCTCACCTCCCGACACCCAGCCGACGCTGGATGTGGGGCTGGGAGGCTCTGTCACTTCTTACTAGCTGAGCAATGCAGGACACCTGGCCCTCCCTCCCTGCGCCTCCTCTTCTCATCTGTGACTCTTCCTGTCAGTCATATGATGAGCTGAGGCTCTGTGCAGAACGAGGCTGGGGCGGCCAGAGGAAGGTAAAGATGGAGGACGAGGAGGACACCGTGCCGCATCTCGGCTAGTCAGTACCTCGCTGGGGAAACCCGTCCTCGGCCTGCCTCGTGGACTTATGGCCAGTGTTGCTCACCGAGTGTCCCGAGCTCAGAGCCACTGTGGCGGCTACCCCGCCTGTCTTCCCGTCACTTAGCTTACTGTCACTACAGCCTGTCTTCTGCCCCACAAGTCTCTGACTGATTCTGAGGGGTCATGGAACTCTTTAGACACACTGCCTCGGGCTGCCATGGAGACAGACTGATCTAGCATCCCCTCGCACTCAGTGGCTCCCAGGCAGAGCGCCCTGTGGATGCTGGAAGGACAGGGCTGGCCTGACCCTGGGCTGGAGGAGGACATGGACAGGGCTTTGTGCACACCTTTCACATTGAGGGTCTGCAGCTGAAGCAGGTTCCCGATAGAGCGAGGGAGATGTGTCAGCTGATTCCTTTCCACATTCAATACCTAAGAAAAAAAATTGACACGAGCAGCCCACAGGACAGCAGTGGCTGTCTGCACACTCAGCCCCTCATCATCCAGGCACTGAATATTCCTGCCCTTCTCTTCCTACAGCCCTGAAATAGGTTGTTATGGTCCCATCTAAGAGATGAGAAGACTGAGGCTTACAGAGGTTATTTCATGTGTCCAGGCGAGCCAGGCCAAGCCTTTGGACAGACTCCTACTTGAGGATTCACCATCTATATTAACTGTAGAATGCCCAGTATTTATGTAAACCAATATGGAGGAAGAAGGGCTGTCAGGGGCCCTGTGAGGCTGTGAGGGTTAGGGTATGGCTATCTACTGATGAGCAACAGGCAAGTACAGCTCAGGACTAGCCTCAAGTGAAGTCCTCAGCCAGTGCAGGGGCAGCTACAGCTATCAGGGAGCCAGGGGAGTACAGAACTTGTCCCTTTCAAAAAAATATATAAAAATGTATTTTTATTTTATGTGTATAAGTGTTTTGCCTATATGTAAGTGCACCACCTGTGTGCAGTGCCTGTGGAGGCCAGAAGAGGGCAGCAGACCCCTGAAACAGTTACAGATAGTTGTAAGCTGCAGATGTAGGTGCTGGGAACCAAACCAAGTCCTCTGCAAGAGCAGCCAGTGCTCCTAACCACTGAGCCACCTCTACAGTCCCTGGACTATGTCTGTAAGATGGAGACCCACTGGGTATTTGCTTTTGCAGGGGAGGGGTTAAAGTTGTGAAGCCCACGGTGAAATACCATAAAATGCATGCCACGTCCTGGCAGACTCCCACAGCCAGGCTGCAACGGTAAAGGTGGCATCGGAGTGGAGTGCAGTCTGGGTCCACAGGTGACACCACAGCAGGATGCCCCACCACTATAGAGTCCTTGTCTACAGCCTTACCTGCAGGACTGTCAGCTGCCCTGTGTCATCAGGAAGGGCTGTCAGCTGGTTGTCATGGAGATCCAGAACCTACAGAACAAACATGCCTGTAAGAATGCCCCAGAATCCCAGACTCCAGAGCAGGTGGGAGGTGACAAGGTCACCTTATACCCCAGTAGTAACATGGCAGCTGCTGCTCCTGCCCTCTGTTCAGCATCCTGTCTCATTTTCTTCCTCCTCCCCCTCCCCCTCTTCTTTTTTTTTTTTTTAGTTTTGAGACAGGGCCCCTTTATATAGACCTGGGTGTCTTGGAACTCACTCTGTAGACCAGGCTGGCCTTGAACTTGGAGATTGGCCTGCCTCTGCCTCTTGAATGCTGGGATTAAAGCATGTATGCACAACTCTTTTTGAGCTGTCTCACTATGTCGTTCTGGCTGGCTCTGAGCTCACAGAGACCTGCCTACCTTCGCTAGAACTAAAGGCACGTGCCAGCACACCCAGCTCCCCCCGCTCCCCATCGCCTATTCTTGTTTTTCTTTTTCTTTCAGGGCTTAGAGACAGACTCCTACAATGTAGCTCAGGCTAGATCAATACTCTTGCCTCAGCCTCTTCGCCAGTGCTCTGGATTGCAGATATGTGCCTCCATGTCTGGTTCAAGAGTTCTCTTTTAACTGAATACAGAAATCACGCACGGACTGCGGTGTGACTCCGTGACAGAGCACGCGATCGGCATGCGTGAGTGCAGCAGGATGCTGCAATCCTTTGTCCCCTGTTTAGGGAAGGAGAAAGGAGCAACAGAAAGAAATCTCCGCTTTTGCAGGCGGCCTTGATATAGAAAGAGAGAAAGATAGACATCTTCTCAGCCTCTTTTAGGCTGTCCTAAGCTTGAAGAGGACTAGCTGACGGTGAGTCAGACTAGCGTCTCAGCTCACTGTCTGCAAACTCAATCCTTCCAACCTTTGTTCTTTTAGGAATTATCACACTAAGGACAGCAACCCTACCAACAAACCACCAAGCAACACCCACCCTGACTCTCGGGGCTTCAGACCTTTTATACCCTAAGCCAAAAGTTCCCATAAACCCATGTGGCACACAATCCCAAAAACAAGCTACAGGTGCCAGAATGACTGCACCCAACCAAATTATAGCCACCTACATCAAGCATTCCAAATGCAACTCATAAAAAACTATACACAGCTGGGGCGGGAACACAAGCCTAGTTCAAATGCCATTTTGCGTTTTAACAGAAACCAAAATAACAAAAACATCTTCCCAAGTGTTCCTCTACATGTGAGGCCTGGGCATATTGATTCCCAGCACACACATACACACACACATATACTGTCACAGAGAGTCAGACAGACAGACCACACACACTAATAAAATAGAAGTAAAGGAAAGAGCTAAAAAGCATGGAATGGGGGTTGAAGGATGGTTCAGCATTTAAGAGCACTGGCTGCTCTTCCAGAGGATCCAAGTCTGGGTCCCAGCACTCACACTGGACAGTTCACAGTAGCCTGTAACTTCAACTCCGGGAGATCTGATGCCCTCTTCTGGCCTGCCTAGGCACTGCATGCCAGTGGTGCACATACATACATACAGGCAAACAATCACACATGTAAAATTAAAATAAATAAATCTCTTAAAAGCACTGAGTGCTAGGTGTGGTGGCACACACTTTTAATTCCAGGACTCAGGAGGTAGAGGGAGATAGAGCTCTGTGAGTCTGAGGCAAGACTGGACTACATAGCCAGTTCCAGGCCAGTCAAGACTGCAGAGTGAGACCATGTCTGAAAAAAAAAAAAAAATCACTATGAAGCTATGAAGCCAAAGCTACCCCCATCCCACCTGCCAGAGCTGACGATGGAGACTGGAGGAGAGTGTGTGTTAGCTCACTCTTCGTGGAGGACCCACCCTTACAAGCTTCACCCTCAGGTAGAAGGGTTGACACTGCAACTATACTATGACTCAACACTGTCCTGGAGAGGTGCAGTCAGGAGAGAGTCCACCCACGTCACTGGGGTATCAACTGTTACCATACAACGCCTCTGCCTGGCTTGGGTTTGGGACCACCAAA
Organism: Cricetomys ansorgei; assembly: GCA_026225945.1. NCBI lineage: Eukaryota > Metazoa > Chordata > Mammalia > Rodentia > Nesomyidae > Cricetomys > Cricetomys ansorgei. Next base: position 72,673 of record JAMJFZ010001557.1, read on the forward strand.
GGGCAGGCGCTGGGGCTGGTTCTCTTTACCAGCAGAAACCACGCTGTCCAAACACCACAGTGACCAATCTGTGAGGACCATCTGGCATAAATTTTAACAGAGAAGACCCAGCTCTCGGCTGCCACCCAGAGCAGCACAGAGTCCCCAGTGCCTAGAGAAGCCCGGTACCTTGATGGTGGCAAGGCTCAAGAGGCTGCAGGATTTGGGAAGCAGGGTGGTGAGATGGTTTGTATGCACGATCAACACCTGTGAGGGGAGATGAGCAAAATGTCAGGATGCAGAAGACCAGCAGGCAGGGGAGGCTGCGGCTGGGCCACCAGCTCTTCTGAGCATCTCTGCTCAACCGGACACACCGTGCTGTCAGAATCATAGACACTTCTAAACCTGACTCAGATGGCCGCAAGGTCTGAAATTCCCAGGGTGGAAGGGAGTTTGGGAGTCTAATTCTACCTCCCATTCTGAGAAGGAATCAGCTATCATGTGCTCAACCTTTCCTGTCTGATGTGTCATGGAAAAGAGTAATAAAGTCCCTTTCTTCAAGACTGCCATGATAATAAGGGAATGCTTGAACAGAGATTAGCCCATGCTGTCATGTGGTCCACTGCGCAGCTGTGTCAACCATGGCTGTTGTTGTGAGACATTAACCCCTGCTCTGATGTTTCAGAAGTAAGAATTTCATTATGCTGTTGGCAGGGAACATGTTTTTCCTTTCTGTGTTCAGATCTGACGGTGAGTACCTACCAACTGTATGCACTGTATGCAAAGCCTAGAACACTTCTGAAAATGCTTTCATCCCCTTCTAACTCCGAGGGGTGTCCAAAATACACTGAGTGTCCTTTCTATGAACGACCCTGGGGGGGGGGGGGCGTGTACCCTCTGACAGCAGACCCCTCCTCTATGGGGGGCTGTGTACCGTGTGACAGCAGACCCCTCCTCTATGGGGGGCTGTGTACCGTGTGACAGCAGACCCCTCCTCTATGGGGGGTGGGGCTGTGTACCGTGTGACAGCAGACCCCTCCTCTATGAGGGTCTAGTACTGTGTGACAGCAGACCCCTCCTCTATCACTCACACAATGTGTTTAGCTTACACAATGTCCAGCTATAAATGTCATCTGCATTCCACAGATGAAGAAACTGGAGATGGCTCAGCAGTTAGGAGCCCTGACTGCCTCTCCAGGGCACCCAGGTTTGATTCCCAGCACCCACATGGTGGCCCAAACCATCTATAACTCCAATTCCAGAGAATCCCATGGGAGTCTGGCTTCCCCAGGCACTACACATGCACGTGATGCAGATATACATGCAAGCAAGACACCCAAACACATAAAATGCTATAAGTTAATAAAAAGAAGAGGAAGGGAGAGGGAGAGGCGTGAATGTGTAAGGAAGCCACCTGTCACGAAGCTAGTGAAAGGCAGAGCCGGGAGCAGCCCAGAGCCTGCTCTCTGAACTGTGACAACCTCTACTGCAGGCGTTAAGGGGGAGGTCCAGAGAGAAGGGAGGTGGCCGTGTTGAGGACGATGCTCTAAGTCCCAGTGGCCTCCCCCAGGCAGACACTCAGCCAGCGATTCTCTGAAAACAGTGACTGTGCTCACCTTTTTCTGCAGAACTTTGCACGTTGCAAAAGCCCCAAACGGAATCTAAGATAAGACAGAGACAGGTCAGAGCCTCCTCTCGGGCCACCTGTGCTTCTGCTCCCAGTGGCGCCGGCGTTGAGCAGTGTGGTGACTGAGGACAGTAAAGCTGACCCGGAGAACAGCACTCAGCCAGGAGAGGGTGGGGGATGCCGTCAGCCCTCCTCCAATCAGCTGGCAGGAGACTTCCCAGCCTGCCCTAGTCTACCTACTCTGTGGCATCTGGAACTGTCAGGGGGTAGGGTCTCTCCTCCTCCACACCCCAGGAATCTGCAGACGCATTTTCCCCGCTTCCCACAGAACCGGGGACTGAACTTAGTGCTTGACTAACTCTACCACTGAGCGTTCCCCACAGCTTTCCCTTCCTGCCCTTCTCCAGCATATCACTATATAGCCCAGGCTGACCTCACACTCATGACCTCTGCCTCTTGAATGGAATGCTGGGAGTAAAGATGTGCTCCACTACACCTGGCTCACTTTCTAACTAGGCCCTGACTTTTGGAGACTATGTTGAGGTCAAAAGATCATCTCAATTCTTTTGGACAGGAACGCAATGTAGGGAACACTTCTTAATTAGTGCTCCTGTCTGCACCGGCGCGTACGTGTATGTGTGTATGCATACCCACACACTCGTGCAGGCGAGAGGGTGGCGTCGGGTGTCTTACTCCTCACCTTACATTTTTGAGACAGAGTCTCTCGATGAACTTAGAGCTCACTGATTCCGCTAGGAGGGCTGGCTGGCCCCAGGGAACTTAAGCCCTCTTGCTTTCGGGGTAAGCATTTTCTTGATGGAGCCCCTTGTCACTTTCGCCATTTTGAAAGTCTCACTCCCCATTGGCCTTTTCCTAAAGACCCAAGAAAACAGATTAAATTCAAAGCCCCTGCACACCCTCAGTTTACCTCAGAGAGTTCACACTTAGAGATGTCGAGAATGTCATCTGCCCCAGCTTCTTTTGCCTAAGGAGAAAAAGACGTTTTAAAATCAAATGTTTTTTGGGACAGGGACACATGTAGCTTCAAACTCATCATGTAGACAAAGCTGGTCTGACTCCTGTTCCTCCTGCTTGCACCTCCCAAGAATTAGCTCTCTGCATAGGTTCAAGAGAAAAGCTTTGTAAGAAGTCTTCAATGGGGCTGGAGAGATGGCTGCTCTACTAGAGACCCCAGTTCAATTCTCAACACCCACATGGCGGCTCACAACTGTCTGTCAGATTCCAGGGAATCTGACACCATCACACAATGCACATAACATAAAATTAAATACATTATTTAAAAAAAAAATTCTTCAAGTCCTTCTGTGATTACAAAAGCTCTGCCTGTTTTGTGAGCATTCATATTCACGGTGCTCAGCTTCTCAAGATTAGTGGTAACTGCTTCTGTTTTGTTTTCAGTCTTGAAGGTTTTTGATTTTTGTTTTTCGAGACAGGGTTTCTCTGGCTGTCCTGGAACTCACTCTGTGGACCTGGCTGGCCTCGAACTCACAGATCCATCGTCTGGTTCTGCCTCTCTGAGTGCTGGGATTAAGGGCATGTGTCACCACTGCCTGGCTTTTTTTTTGGGGGGGGTGGGGAGGCTGGCTATCTGCAATTAATTCCTTCCTGGACTCCTGCTCTTTTAATCTGCCCTCATCGGCTGTGTTAGGTACCGCATGTAGTAGCTCAGCTCCAGGTGATGCAAGCACAGCGGCTTTTGCAAGAGAGGATCTCATTTCATAGCTCAGGCTGACCTGGAACTCACTATGTAGCCCTCAGTAGCCTTGAACCTCTGGCAATCTTTTTACCTGGGCCTTCCAAGTGCTGGAATAACAGGTGTGAGCCACCACACCCAGTTCCCCAAGATTTTTAAAACAAGTATTCAGGCAAAACATATACTTGTGGAATGAAGAAATATGAAAAGAAACACAGATGTAGGGAGCTGGACGGGACCACAGCCACAGCCTGCTTCTACTGGTCCATTTAGTGGGTGGCGTCTACCACAGCCCAGCAGGGAATAAACCAACAAGTAGTGCCACACCCTCAGCCTGTGAGGAAGGGCACTCCCAGCGTGGGAAGGTAGGCACAAGCACCCTGGAGACAGTGCAGCCTATTTCGGGAATGGAGGCAGAGACAGTACATGGTGCCTTACCAGACACATCTGGTACTCCAGGCGCTTCCGAGCCTCCTCACTGGGTTTCCGCTTCCGAAAGAAGAGGGGCATCCTCCCCGGTGAGTTCTTCTGGACAAGGGAGCAAGGAAGAGAAGTCAGCACCTGGGAACTCGCACTGCAGCTGACACTGCAGACAGGCAGCTCAGGGACGTGGGGAGCTGGCCTGCAGGTCCGTGTGAGGCAGGGCTGCCTGTTTCCATTAGTCGGGACCTGAGCCTACACGGTAGCGCTCAACACTTTGTTCTTTGTTGACGAGTAGGGTGGAAAGAACATAAATGCAGGCCAGGCCCCTGGGTTTGGGCTCCATTTGCCACCAACCCTCGTGAGGTGCTGGCATCACCCTTCCAGGGCTAAGCCCTTGTTCACCACCTTAGGGAAGCCAGCCACCCCCCCACCCTACCCCCACCCCCCCACCCAAGGTGCCTTCCAAGGATGTTCTCTGGACTCTCGACAGACTCAGCTGATGAGTCACTTCTAGCCCTGGAAACAGAACGGCACCAGCAAAACCAAACTGGAGGTAGCTATGACTTGGGGGAACTCAGCTATGTCAGGACTAAAGAGATCTATGAGTTAAATAAAAATGCAATCTTCAGGACCCTCACCACCTTGCAGCTATTATCCACTTGATTCTCACTACAGCCCTGTGGAGAATCTGATGCTCATGAAGTTCAGTGACCTGGTTATATGACCTGGATTGCAGAGAAGCCAGCCCGTGACACCTGCCTTTCAATCCTGATCCTGTGCAGTTTGCCCAGATCCCTGGATCTCATAGTTCAGCAAAGTTAATCTTTCTGTCCTGAACTCAGAAGCTTTGGGTGCCCACAGCCAGCCCAGAATCTGGAACTTCCAGTGCTGATAAGGGCCAGCAACAGGAAGGAAGCACTCATCTGGAGGAAGTGTGTAGCTAACAGCATAGGCTTTGACATTCAAGACATTAGCTGTGTCACTCTGGGTCACCTGTCAGAGCCTGTTTTCTCGTCTGTAATACAGGGTGATGTTGCCAACACTGGGTTCTGCGGGGCTCAGTGATTTCACGTATATCAGGCCTATGCCGTAGAATCTGACAGAGTGCACCACACACATGACAGAAGGATCCAGGGACTATCATAGGTGCTGGGAAGAAAAGAATAGAGGAGTCTTGCAGTTGAAGACACATCTCTGGTCCTTAGAGATTTCAGGTCTCCATTCCCGGTGTGGGCTGTCAGGGGAGGTTGCCCAGCCTGCAAAGCCAGCTCAGGGCTCATTACTTATTCACCTGCCACACCCTGAGGAATGGTGTGCCAATAGCCCTCCTCCATCCCTACTGATGACCAGGACTTACCATGCTGCTCCCTAATGATTAGCCATCCCTCACCCATCTTTCAGGCCCATTCTCCTTCCCTAGTCGTTCTCAACAGGGCTCCTTCAAATCCGGTTTGAATCTCCCTGATGGTCTAGCTAGTTGGGGAGAACCACACCCATCATCCTTCCTGGCAGGGCTGGCGAGTGTCTGACCTGGCTTACGGCTGGAGAGGTCCTCCACCGATGTTCCGATTCTAAGGTGGAGCTCTGGAAGTAGGCCAATCACTCTTGAAGGCTTGGTCATAGACGCTGACCATGGGCACCAGCAAGCCGACGGGTCTCCCTCAAACATACGAAGTGAGGACCGAAACTCTGAGTCTCAGAAAGTCATGCAGCTCAGGATGACGGAGTCTAGAGTCTCTAGAAACCAAGGAACTGAAAAATGAAGAATCTTGATCTGGACCCGAATGGTTTGCTAGGGTAACTAACATGCACACACCGCAAATGGGTTAGAAGGGTACTAATGGTTCTGGGGTCTTGCAAGCAAGGTGCGAATCTGTTAGGGGAGGGGAGGGGCCCTGGGCTGCTGGGTACCAGGGACCCCAGAGTCACCCTCATGATAGGGAACGTGGAGGTCTGGTTGCAGCCCTTCTCCTCTGACTGTCCCCGGGTAACGTGCCCCGAACATCCACCGCTTCGGAATCCCTAGCTCACCCATGTATCCGGCTCCCCAGTCCTCAGCCGCAGACGCCTGCCCACAAAAAACATGGCGGCGAGGGTGTCGTCCAGGGACTGGGCGGAGCCAGCGGACATCGCGAGAGCTGAGCTTTTCTGACTATATCCGGCGTGGGCGGGCCGAGGGCAGTCTTTTCGGCTTTCGGCTCGGAGGAGGCTACGGTGCAACTTTCTTCGGTCGTCCCGAATCCGGGTTCATCCGACACCAGCCGCCTCCACCATGCCGCCCAAGTTCGACCCCAACGAGATCAAAGTCGGTGCGTGCCCTCGCCGCGGCCGGGCTGCGGGTGGAGCCTCCCCCGCCGCGTGCTGTCCCGGGCCCGGCTCCGGGCCTGGCGGGTCTCCCTGGGCCTCGGCTTCCTCGCGGTAATGGGGAGGGAGGACCGACGCTCTCGCAGCCTGTGCGCCTTCGGGTAAGGCCTGGCCCGGGAGGTCTGCGGCCCTGCGCGCCCCGCAGCGGTGCTAATTCTGCTCTTTCTCAGTGTACCTGAGGTGCACCGGAGGCGAGGTCGGCGCCACATCCGCCCTGGCCCCCAAGATCGGTCCCCTGGGGCTGGTAAGTCGCTGCCGAGAGCCATGGACGTGATATGAGGGCAGACTTGTAATGTGGATGCGTTGTGCGTGCGTGTGTGTGCATGTGCACCGCTAGCCTTTGTAGGCCCCCCCGTGTGTGTGTGTGCGTGTGTGCGCGCGCGCGTGCGTGCTGGGACTCGAACCCGGGGCCCCTCAAAGGGCCGTCTCTTCAGCGCGGCTTTGCCTTAACACTCTTAAAGGAGGTTGAAATAGCGTGTATAATAGTTAGTGATGCCGCACAGTTTTGGTGGTCATCGGCGTGGGTTCCCTGAGCTGAACCGTCTTGCTGGGCCTTAGCAGCTTCCCTCGGCCTTGCTAGGGAATGGGTTCTAGGAGCCAAGTGGAAGCTCAGAAATTACCAGGTGCTTGGTGACACGCAGTGCTCTTACCTGTTCTGTGGAGCAGTGGAGGCTGCGTGGCCAGTTAAATCCCTGTCGCTCACCTGTGTGCTTCTGCATTTTATGGTCTTTAATTTGCATGGCACTTGTCAGGTTTTCCTTGTTCTGAGTACTTTTTCTTCGTTTGATCTTAAGCCAGGATCTTACTTCTCCTTGGCTACCACCTCTTGAAGGGGGTTGTGATCCTCTTAGGGCCAGGCAGGCTATTTTAAGGGAGTACCTCCTGTAGGTATCACATGGGAACCCAGGTAAGTGACTACAGCTGAAAGTTTCTCCTTCAGCCCTTAGGGCAGAGTTGGCTTAAGAGATGTGGGCCATTGTGGTCAGGCTCCTGTGGAGTGATGAGGTAGACTGGAGTCTTGGAAAGCTGGAGGTTGGAGGGCTGTGGCACATGGGCACGTGGTAATTACATGCTGTTATTTCTACAGTCTCCAAAGAAAGTTGGTGATGACATTGCCAAGGCAACCGGTGACTGGAAAGGTCTGAGGATCACGGTGAAACTGACCATTCAGAACAGACAGGCCCAGGTATTCTGCTTGGTGTGGGAGAGGCAGAAGTAGCAGCCCTTGGGAAATCGTGGGTATTAGGAAGTTCTTGCCAGGGTGGATTAAGCAGTTTTATCTTTGTGGGAAGGCTGTAAGGCAGGTTGGGTGCCCTGCTGCAGGGCACCTGTGGCTCCCACGACAGAAAGTACCTTCACCCCCTGAGCCGCCACCTTGGCCTTGCAGCAGTATTGGTATTGGAGGTTTGCTAGGCTGTGTTCATACCAAGTCTCTTCCTGCAGATTGAGGTGGTGCCCTCTGCCTCTGCCCTGATCATCAAAGCCCTCAAGGAGCCACCGAGGGACAGAAAGAAGCAGAAGAACAGTAAGTTGATTGCATTTCCTGTCTTCCTGTGCAGTGTTGGCTACTTGACTGTGTAGTTCCCTTTAATCAAACCCAGGGTAGGGATGGGGTCACTTACCCTCATTTATTCCATGGTCCGTCCTCTGGGTGCAGAAATGAAGAGCCTTATCTGGGGTCGGTGACACTGGCCCCTTGGCGGGTTTCATCCCTAAAAGTATCAGGCTGCTGGTAAGGACCTGAATCTGCCTAGCCACCCGCCACTGCGCCTGACCAGTACTGTTGGCTGGTGCAATCCAGTGGTGAGCTGACAGCAAGCCCCAGCTTTAGGAAACAGGGTTGTCCTACATGTGGATGACTCTGTGCCGAAAGCATGGGGACAGTAAGAAATAGGTGAAGGGAATCAAGGTCTTGTCTGAGAAGGTTGCAAAGGCGTTTAATAAGCACAACCGCCTTTTTGTGTTCTTGCAGTTAAACACAGCGGAAATATCACTTTTGATGAGATTGTCAACATTGCCCGACAGATGCGGCACCGGTCTTTAGCCAGAGAACTTTCTGGTAAGAGCAAGTTTATTTTCATAGAATGGTTAGCATTTTGCTGTTGAAGGTCAAAGATCTGGATGTTTTTTTAGTTGGGCATCAAGCAGCCCATGGAGCCATGATTTTTCCTTTGTTTCCTGCAGTGGAACTCTGGAATTCCCTTTGTCCCTGAATCTCAGAGTTGCAAGGGTCCCTGCAGTGGTGGTGTACACCTTTAATCCCAACACTGGAGGGGGGGCACGGATCTCTGAGTTCAAGGCCATCCTGGTCTACAGAGTTCAGTGCCCAGACAGCCAGAATTACAAAAGAAACCCTGTCTCAAAAAGTTACAAGGGACTGACACCTCTACTGAGACCGCCATTCTTAATGTAGGGACTATTAAGGAGATCCTGGGTACTGCACAGTCTGTGGGCTGCAATGTGGATGGCCGCCACCCTCATGACATCATAGATGACATCAACAGTGGTGCAGTGGAATGTCCAGCTGTAAGTGCCTGCATGTCTCCGCTTAACTGGGAAAGTAGGATTGGGTAGCTTGGGCTTTTTGTTACCTAAGGAGTCTAGTGAGCTTTGTTAAAGGTTGAAAAATACTGTGTATATGTATATTCTCCATTGTGATTAAGTATTTTTCTCCCTTTCCCGCAGAGTTAATCAACAAGAGAATACTTCAATAAAAGGTTATCTATTAACCAATGGGCTTGGCTGCTTTTTTGGGCAGGGGGAATTGAGTCCTGTGGGGTATTGATTGTGGTCATGGTAGCAGAACCTGTGGAGCACTAGGTCATACAGTCCTAGAGTAGCTTTGTAGGACAGCCTCAGAAAACACCTCAGAAGAAGAGGTGTTTGTCTGGGCTGAGGCTAAGGAGGTTTTAAGGGGTCCGGGCTGCTTGAACATCTTGGGATCTGCTGTCTCTTACTGAAGCAGAGTCATACAGCTTGCTCGGGGATCTTGGAAAGATTTTTTTTTTTTAGGTCTCTATACTTGGTTA
>JAMJFZ010000156.1:0-83477 GCA_026225945.1 Cricetomys ansorgei
AACCCCAGGATTGGGTAAATGTGCCATTTCGTAGTAAAATTGGAGATATTATCCAAGGGGAGGAAAACCAAAAAGGACAAATAAGGGTTAGGGTTAGGTTTACTTTCAATCTTTCTGGACCTTATGTAACACTCTGTAAGACCATGAGTTATCCCCACAACTCATTCTGGGAGACCAGAATTCAAAGGCACAACTTTAGGCCTGAGTAAGTATGAACAATACTTCTCCAGAACATGGTCACCTACCAGAAGGCCAGGGGCTTAGCCTCCCCCTTTCCCGGAATGTCTCTGTGAACTTCATGTATGTGGGCAGGAGAACGGTGCCCATCCTGGATTAGCTTCCTTAGAACTATCAGAAAATGGCTTAACAGAACACACATGTGTAGTAGCTCTTCCGTGGTGAGCTGTCCCCAGTAGGCAAACTACTACACACATGAAAGAAGAATTTGACCAACGGAGATGATCTTAGGTCAGGTGATGTCTTGGTTAGGTTTTTCTTCATCAACATGATGCAAGCTAGGGTCATGCAGGAAGAGGGAATTTCAGCTGAGGATTTGGCTTCATTCGATTGGATCATAGGCAAGTCTGTGGGGGCATTTTTTTCATCAATGAGTAATGTGTGAGGGTCTACCCCACTGTGGGCTCTAAGAAAGCAGACTGAGCAAGCAAAGGGAACACAGCAGTAAGCAGAATTCCTTCACAGTCTCTGCTTCAGTTCCTGCCTCTGGGTTCCTGCCTGGAGTGCCTGTCCTGAACTCTCTCAGTGGTGGATGGTTACCTGGAAGTGTAAGATGAAATAAACCCTTTCCTCCCCGAGTTGGTTACTGTGTATTATCATGGCAACAGAAAGCAAACCAAGACAGGTGATACCTGCTGGGATCCTTTCTGTATAACACATGACCTTTTTACCTCTGTTAATTGCATTCATTGGCTCTACTGGCCTCACTAGGTGGGGGCTGGGACCCACTAGTGATTGCTGTTTCCTGGATGTTGCTAATTGCTGTTCGATTCCTTCTTACTTCCTCTCTTGCTGTTCCTTTCAGCAGATTGGGCCAACTGATGTGCTTCCCGACTTTGCTTCTAGCCCAGTTTGGTGCCTTATCACAGGTATGTAATGAAGACAGCAAGTCGCTTGTTAAAGGCAGGTATGAGGCTACATGGTTGGAACCCAGAGATGGAAGCTGGGTGCATGTAGCCTCGTTTTCTTTTCTTAGGCCATCAGGAGATTCCTTAGCTCTCACCCCAGAGTTCAGGAAATCTCATCTGCATCAGGATCTCCCGAGAATCTGGTTAAGATTCACGTTGCAGATGTATTGTTCCAAAGACACCACGTAACGAGAAAAATGAGGAGGTTACAGAATATGCCAAACTCTTGGCCAAGAGAATGAAGGAATCCAAAGAAAAATGCCAGGAACGGATGGCCAAGAGATATGGGCTGTCCTCGCTGAGAGCTAATACTTCGGAGTTCAGTCAAAATTAGCAATCTTGGAGCTGGAGAGATGACTCAGCAGTTAAGACAGCAGTTCTCAACCTGTGGGTCGTGACCCCTTCAGGGGTTGAACGATCCTTTCACAAGGGTCACCTAAGACCATCTGCATATCAAGTATTTACATTACGACTCATAACAGTTGCAAGTCACCACCACAGGAGGAACTGTATTAAAGGGTCGCAGCATTCGGAGGTTGGGAACCACCGGGTTAAGAGCTCTTGTTGCTCTTGCAGAGAACACAAGTTCAGTTCCCAGAACCCACACGGTGCTCACAACTGCCTGTAATTCAAGTTCCAGGGGATCCAGCGCCTCTTGTGACCTCGATGGGCTCATACACATGCACATAAAAAAAAAAATGAGAGAAATAAATATTTAAAAAATCTTTAGGAGTAACAGATAAATGATTGGACCTTGAAAAAAAAAGTCCTGTGCAGATAAATCCTGAGAATAATTTGAAATATAAATATTTATATATATAATATTGCTTTATAATATATATCATATGATATACAACATAACATATATCCTATGTACAATATATAAAACATAAACATATAATGTATAGTGATCTGATTTATGTTATGTATTATAGAATATGTAGCTATATAATATTTTGAAGTGTTGGGTTCAGGCTTACAGCTTAAGTAGACACTGAGAGACATATGTGTACCACAGAAAGCAGTTTATTTTCCGTGGGTTACATACTGACGTCAGCCCTGTCTAATAAAAAAAAAACAAACCCAAAAAAAACATGGTGACCTTGAAAACTGGCCATGTAGTGCCTTATACATCAAGTAGGTCGCGTCTAGAGGGTCTTTCTGATTCAGAATCTGAATACTGGAATGGCTGTCGTATCTCAGGAGGAAGCAAGAATCTGGGAAAGCGAGTACTTGACCTTAAACAGAGAGGCAAAGTCAGTGCGCCTACCACTAGGGGGCGCTGGCCCTCTCAGAAACAAGCACCAGCGGAAATTCTGAAACAGTTTCCACGGATCCCACCGAGCAGCCATATTTTCATAGACACTTTCAGACCCTCGTGGGTCTTGTGAATCAGCTGCACATGAAATGAAAACATCAGAGAGTCCCTCTGAGCTCCCGGGACACTGAGGCACACACCGTCCTTGGCTCTCAGCTTTGCGTTCAGATGTGAAGCTCCTCCTGTTCTTCCTTAGAGACTGACACCATGTAAACACACAGAACCTCCTCCTGCAGGCGAGACCGGTTCCCTTGAGAAGGGTGTGACCTCATGTTCAATGCAGGCTCCCAGTGATCTAATGCCTTAATTGTGGTGCACACTCAGTACCAGAGTTTCCAGGATGGGACAATAGTGGCAGAAGTCATGCTCCTGCCTCGCCCTAGAGGAGGATAAGGAGTTTTCAAGCAGGGTAAGGGTGGGGTGACAGCTATTTCTGGGAGAGGAAGGCAAGAACGGGTGGAAGGTACAGTGTGTTTGGAAGGACAGAAGAGGCCTGTTTGGCCTAACTGAAGACTCGGGGAAGAGAGGGACAGAGCCTGCAGGACAGTCCTGGAGAACTGTGCCAGGAAGTAGTCTTTTCCACACTGGTCAGAGACATCTTTTGTAAATGGATATGCCAAAGAGGTCTGGGAAACAGATGCAAACAGGCAGCCTCAGCTGGAAACAGAAATGCTCATGGGATTTTATAGTCCAGAATACAGACCACAGAAGCCTCACCCAGGAGAGTGGTGGGAGGCTTGATATGAGAGGAAAGAACAGAGAGAAAGCAGGCTGAGAAGAGCCAAGTGCTTGATACTCAGGGGAAGGAGAGAGTGGGAAACAAGGGGGAAAACTCAGTGCCACCTCCCAGATTTTCCAACCAAGTGGATGAGCAGATGATGGTGCATGCATGGGTGGAAACCCAGTTTGGGGAACTCAGCTGAATTCGGTTTTGACCGTGCAGAGTTTGATGTACTGACAATTGTCTTCTGTCCCAGATTTCAGTGCTTCAGTATGAATTCATATATTGAGGTAGTCTTTCATTAGACTAAACAACCAGGGAAGATTTTATTCCGTGAACTTGTGGAGTTGAGTGGTGTGTGTGTGTGTGTGTGCGTGCGCACACGTGCGCCTTGGGTAGGAGAAGTTCAAATCTGTGAAAACAGAATCATGCAATTAAATATATAATTCTTAAAACATCCATCTGTTTTGGTATAGATTAGGTTATGTTTTTGCTCACTTTACTTGAATTAAGTGGCCCTGCTGTTAGTCATCTAACTTTGTACTATCTTTCTTTCCTTCTTCAGGAACTGCCTCCCTCTGAACTTTAAAACCAGATTCTTACGTGTCCCAAGGACGACAGTATGAGATGTCAGTACCCCTGACGACAGTTCGAAAATGTTGAGGATCGAAATCAAAAGTCTATTAAAACGAAAGCCCCTGAAGAGTTATCTTCCTCTATCGCTGCATCCGTTGCTGGGTGATTTGGGTGCCTTGAGCATGTGAGACCCAAGTTAGGCTGCTTTGTGGGGGTCAGTGTCAAATCCACCCAGGCAAAGCCCCAGTGAGTGACTTTGTAACTTTGTAACAAAGTTTGTATCTTTGTAACTCGTTAATATTCTCAGTTGGGGAGACTGCCCATCACAGGTTAGGATGCTGCACTGGCTTCGCTCTTCATGGACATCACCTTCTTAATCTTTCTACACTCTCACCCCTTCTCCCCCCACTTCTCTCTTTCTTTTCGTGACAAGGTTCTCATTTTTCCAAGCTAAACTTAAACTCAATATGTAGCTGAGTGTGGCCTTAAAACCCTGGTTTTTTCTACCTCTGTCTTCCAAATGTTGAGATTACAGGTGTGCACCACCATGCCCGGCTCCAAGGCTATTTCTAAAGATGTGTCGCAGGATGGCAAGGTCTGGCTTCCCCTTCTCTCTAAACTTGCAAGTCTCAGGTTTTGAAGTAGAGGAAGTTCTTGGAATTTTGGCTTGTGCTTCTTATCCTCGGAGGAATGATGATTCTCTGCTCTGCCGTCAGCTATCAGCCAAAGTCATGTGGGCAAAACTCACAATTTTCTGTTTCTGCTGCCTTTGGAAGATGTCTCCCTTTTAAAGACTAGACTTTGAGGCTTGGTATCAAATCTTATAAATCAACACAGTCTGCCAGCAGGCACTTATCAAATGCTCCGGGTTACATAACACAGGTACTCACAGATTTTGGTCTTCCCTCAAGAATGTATAGTTGACAAGAATATAACTAAGAGACATGTGTCAAAAAAAGGCAATAATTAGAACATGAATTTTAAAAGGGAGGGGAGAACTCGGAAGCGGTTCAACGGAGGCAATAGATTTCACACAGTGTGTTAAGTCAGATTCCTATTTAATAAATATTTAGTAAATATTTACTGATGAGATACTAAATCATAGACATGTTCATGTACATTTTCTTTTTCACTGGGAACTAGACTTTATACTTAGACATGCTGTACATGGCAAGGAGGAACAATTTCTTAAAGATCCCAAGGTTCCCCAGACACTGTGGACCTAAGCTTTTCTTTATAACATTGTGGCGCCAGGAGCATGGTATAATTATACCCAAATGTGCATGCCATTTCCAAGGTGCAATTGTACTTTGGCAAATTCAAGATCCTCTGGACAGTTCCTTTAGCCTTCCTTCCTGATTAATGGGCTCAGTCAGACTGTTGGGTTGCTTACTTTCCCCTCTCTACTGTTACTGGAGTCTTTGGCTTGAATTGATGGGGCTTTTTAGAATTTAGTCAATGTATGGGCTAGCAATTTACACCAATTACACAAGGAAGAGAAACTGTCAAAGACACAGGGCAAGTCTGCAATTTTTACTTGCAAAGGCGTGAACCACAACGTGGACTTCACCACAAAATGCAAGAACTTTGTTAAATGAAAATCACAGACAGTCCTTGACAGGGCACAGAATTCAGGTAAACTGTAGGTTTGAATCATGCATTCTCAATTTCAGTGACTTCGGGCAAATTACTTAGTATGCTGCTACTGGGGTGTCTCAGCAAGGAAAACACAGAGGCATATTCATAGGTGGAAACCTTTCCAGACCTCAGCAGAGGGAACCACCATCCTGGCAAGAGCTGTCCTGGACAGTGGAAGCCCGAGCATCTGAGCTCAGGTGTTTTCATTCTTTTAGAGCACCTCAGTTATTCTACTGATAGCACGTGCAGATCATTAGCAATCAAACATCCCCCACAGAAATCCAACACCCACAGACAATACAGAATGCCTTAGACTTCGGATAGCCCCTCACCCAACAGTGCATAAAAAAATTTCAAGCATAACTAAAATTAAACTTCCACAACATTACTTAACGTCTTGAGTTTCCACTTCTTAATCTGCAAAGCAGGAATAATAATCCTTTCTTCTGTTAAGCATTAAGTGAGGTCAACTAATAAACTACATAGGTTAGTTCTTGACTAAGTGGAATGTCACCAAATGCTTGCTTCGCTCCCACCATTCTTATAAACCACACAGTGTTTCCTACTATTCCTGATACAGATAACCTGCAACAAACACCCAAGTGTTCAAGAGATTATTTAAGTGAAGCAATTATATCTATTAGAATTTCATTCCTGGGGGAAAGGTTGTTATATAGTTACAGTGGAATAGTTTTTGCCCAAGTTGTGGTAGTCAGAGCTGGGAGCAGAGCTTGAAAAAGCTCCTGTTACGGTGAAGTCTGCTGCTCTGAGCCATGCGGTGGTCTGGCACTCATGACACTTCCTATTGGCTTAAAGGTTATTTCTGAGATCTTGGCACTAGCAGCACTGTAATCAATATGGATCCATCAGCTGGTTTTCGAGGCCCTTGGGACTGAAGCCTATCCTCCCTATTCCATATGGCCTGTTGGAAAAGTCACAGAATGTCTTATTCGTGCTTGAATGCCACACAGATATATTACACATTGTGTATTTCAGCTCCCAAAGCTCGAGATTGCTCAGCCCCAGCTCTCTGCTTACAAGCTTGCCAGGATCCTGCCATACTCTTGCACATGATGGAAAATACTTCAGTATTTTCACACAGCCATTTGGCCAAGGACTGTCCATCAAGGTCATGGGCTTTCTGAGAAGGTCACACATGTTATAGGAAATTTCTGTTCACCTGTAGCTTATCGGACCAGCTATTCACCTTCTCCCACTTTCACGGCAATGAGAGAAAGACCAAGTTCTCATCGAACCTGAATACTGGGGTTTTGGCAGACATCAGGAGAATGCTGATTAGGGGGTTGGTATCACATGATATCCTGGGCTGGGTGTTTATAGGAGTGGTGGGGGTGTAGCAGGCAGAGGTGAAAACTTCAGCAACTTTTCTCCGACTCAACAATTCTGTCTTTTATCCACCCTGTACTCATCATTAAGAGCAGAGTTGCTAAAGATGAAAGAGATTGTCTCCATGGTAGATGCAAATGGTTCTTGAAATTCAGTTGGAAAATTTGCTGAAGAGCTGCTGCCTGTAGGGGTGAATCTGCAAACCGTTCATGCAAATTCTGGCTTCTTGATGATGTCTGAAATGAAAGCAGAATGAAAAGTAGAGAAAAAGAAGACAGAGGCGTGCGCAGGAATGGGAGACCTTGTTGCTGCTATTCTTGTTTGTAGGGTACAGTTTCCAGGTGTTCTAAACTCTCCTAAGCTTGAATAAACTGATTTTGGGTGTGACAGATTCTTCTTGTTACATAAACCCTTGGCTCATAGTAAGCACTCAGTCAGTCTTTATGAATCAAAAGTTAAGTTCTAATCTTGGGTGGGGGAGAGTGCCATAAGATTAAATATGAAGACTGCGTTTGAGATTGTCATTCACCTTGCCATCTTCACAGTAGCATCAACTAATCCAGCCATTGTTCATCCCTTCAATTTTCATATGAACAAATATGGCACCCCCTTCCTCTTCCCCCAAGTCAGAAATGACAGACTGTCACAGCTGGGAGAAATCGGGGTTCTCCTTATCTAAACCCTTAATGCCTCCGCAGATAATGAAAGAGAAGGCTAGTAAGCCTTTTGAAAACGTGTTAATCCCAACTGCCTGCTGGCTATGGTGAGCAAGCTCTGACCTTCCTCATTGCGGATCTAGACCTGGGGTCTTGGAGGTTTGCATGACTCTATCCATTATGACATGTTTGTAAATTAATCTCTCTCTTTCCTCTCTCATGGTAAACCTTCCCAACTCTTGCATCGTCATGCCCAAAATAAAGTCTACATACAAGGGTAGAATTATAAAATCTGTTCAGGAAAGAGGAACACGCCCATGTTTGGAGTAGGGGGATGGGTTTTCTCTTTTCTCTCTGATACTTTTCTTTAAGCTCTAAATCTTTATGGCCTTTGGATTGAGGTGGCTGTGCCCTAAGCCTTGATGAAGACCTAAGGAGGTTAGGCTGAACATGCCAATGATGATTTTAGCCTCCAGAGAAAAGATCTGTGAGGTGAGGTGGCGTTGGGATGCAGAGAGAGACTGCAGCGTTTAAAACCTGGCAGCACACTGGCTTGCTGGTCCATGCTTTTCCGTCTTTGCTTCATTGTGTGACTATTAATTTTGGTTCTTGCTCGGGAGACTCTCACATTCGGTGGAGAAATTCTTTATCAGTGCTTCCTAATTAATATCCCTACACCGGAGCCTCGGCATCTAAACGAAAACAAAATTGAATAAAGTCGCCCAATTGCGCCATCAACGACAGCTTTCAAATCAATACTTTTTTTGTTTTTACTTGACTTACCTGTGGATAGCTATAGAGACTTATTATATTAGGGTTAGAGGGACCTGGGTTTATCATGGTAGGGTCTTCCATGGTTATTTCCCAGACACACACACACACACACACACACACACACACACACACTGCCCTATGAATTTTCCACAAACAAGTGTGATATTGGCCTGTACACAGAACTGGGCTCTGCTGATTTTGACAGAACACTTGGGTTCAGAGGTGTCAATCTAACGGAACATGAGAAGAACCCAAAATTCACAAAACGTTCATTTCTCATTTTGTCAGCAGAGAGAACCTACCAAAGGAGGAGAAACCCACCAGCCAGAGTCCCCAGCGAGTTGGACACATTCGTATTCCTATACGGTGTGTCAGTCCATTAGTCATCGGGACCTGCCTTACAAGTTGCTTTTTTGGTCTTGGCAACACTCTGCAACAGTGGTTTTGTCCTCGTTGCTTCTGGCATAATGACTAGGTAGTGAGGAAGGTGTGTGCTTGGGATCCGAGGTATTTGGAAATCAAAGTTGCCTAACATTCACTGTGCATGATGACCAACAAATTGGTTTCATGTGGGACACCTTCAGATTTTCCTGGAGCAGAAGAGTCCGTGTCTCAGAGAAAGGAAGCAACTCTTCCTAAGCCACTTTAGACGAGTTTCAAAGCTAGTTTTAAGAACGACACCCAAGATCGTCGATGAATAAATACAAAGAGTGTTGATTTTAAAGTCACAATTTTGCAGCTAATAGTGTTATCATTTAAATGAGAATCATTAAAGGGTGCGAAACTCCAGGAATGTTTTCAGGATGTTTACTTATCTAAAGTATGTTTCTCCTTTACACAGTAACAGGGGCAGTAATGACTTAAAGTTGGTGCCACCCAGTTTGATGACCAGGGGCACAATGACTAGTCCCAGGGCACCACGGGACATAGCATGGAGTCATCGCTCTGTAAAGGAACATCATACATGTTAATCTTGTCCAAAACATATAACCTGGATTTAATCGTGTAGAAATAAAAAAAAAAAAAAAAAAACCACAACTCAGGGCTGTTTTACACAATACCTGGCTGTACCCTGCTAAAAGCCTTGGGTCAAGAAAGGTAGGGAATATTCCCAGGTCAGAAGACAAAAGAGAAATGACTACAAAATGCAACCCACAATCCTGGGTTAGATTACAGACTGAAAAAAAGATGTATTTAAGTGTCATTTGGGGACAACAAAGGAAACTGGAATATGTACTGTGAACTCTATTAACTGTCCAGATTTCAATAATCGTGCTATTGTTATGTACTGGATTTTCATTTTTTTCTCTTAGGAAATGTACAACATAGAGGAAAAGGCACGCTATACTCATCGAATTTGCTAATAAGTTCTGAACACACACAGGCATGTGCACCCATGCATATGAGAGAAACAACTGTAAAGCAAATGAGACAAAATATCAATAATTGGCGAATCTGTGTCAAGGTTACATTGTAGCTTTTTGCAATATTCTTGCAACATTTGAAATTAGACCTTGATACCGATTTTTTAAAATGAAGCAAATGTTCTCAAGGAAAAAAAAAAATCTAAGGAAAAAGGGACCCTTGATTTAATGAAAGTAAAAATAAAGTCTATATTTTGAACTACATAACAATAAAATTGAAGACCAAATGATAGAGATGAGAGAAGATTCACAACAGGATCCACAGGTAAAAAATTACGACGTCTAAAGCGTGTGTAAACCAACAACAAAATACAAGACAACTTAATTATTAACAGTGGCATTGGATTAAAAAACATTAGGACATGGCGCCTCATGTTATGCGCGGAAAGGTATTAACGTGAAGCCAACCAAGGTATCGCAAGTTAAAACAAGAGGAACTCTGTTCTTTACCACTTTGGCCAGTGTTAGTAGAACTGAGATTTAGGGAGATTATCTTTCTCATAAACAAAAGGGAGTCCTCTTTTTACACCCAAGAAGGAAGCGAGGAGGGGATTAAAGCGTCCACCTCTCTCCCTACCTGCCCTGCCCAAAGCTGACTGCTTCGTTGGACAGAAGCTGATCTCTGTTGGACTGAGCTAATCACTGTTACTCTTGGGAAGGTTCCATGCACCAAATGCTATGTGTGGCTCAATATTATGCATAGATAATATTTCATGCGTCCTCTGCAAGGATACTGTTTTCATGCAATTCACATTCCGTCAGTGTAGACTCTCAAAATCCATGACAGGAAAAAGGTGACAATTCTCCACTTAGTCCTGGGAATGTTGGCTAGACATTTAGACAAAAACATAGCTCAAAATCTCTACCTCACATCATAGACCAAAATAAATACTTTTACTTATTGTTTTAGTCAGGGCCTTAGTACATAGTTCAGGCTAGCCTGGAACTTGCCGTATAGTCCATGTTTGGCCTCCAAGGTGTCATCCTCCTGTCTCTGCCTCTGAAGTATTCACCATGCCTGTCTCCAAAATGAGTTCTTGATAGACATAAACAAAGTGAAAAATGAAGTCTAGAAGGTATAGAGGAATAAATATCTGTTCTCTCTAAGGGAGAAACTTCACCAATATAAGACCATGAAAGAAATAAAGAAAGATTAAATTTACTACCACGAATATACATTTGTCAGCATCAGCGAGCACGCACTCACATCCCAGACTCATTTGCCAGACATGTTTTTGCCTCAGCTGGGACTCTGATAAAGAACCGGTGTGCAGAGGTTTGCAGGTTCACAACTGTGTCCTCTGTCTCTCCCCAGTAAACCACATGTTCCTCCCTCTGTCTCTCTCCCAGTAAGTCACTTCCTCCAGGGGAGAAACGTGATCTCGACACCCTATGTCTGTGAACGCTTTATGAATTCTGCCTTCTGTTTCGGTGGATTGAGTGAATAAAGGAATAATACACGTGCAGGTGTGATGACAGGAAAATAATGGAACGGCAAAGCAGACGTGCGCTTCCTATGGCAACATCGTGCAGGTTTAATGACAGAGCCGCAGCGTGTAAAGCCTGAAGGATAATTTGATTGACTGACATCTACACCCCTATTTCTAAAATGCACCCGGAATGGGGATGCGCTGTACCGGTGTGCCCGGAAGATTGTTATTGAACACTAGGAAGAGTAAAACAAACCGACGAGTTTTGATTTTCCCGAGGGGCCGATGGCAAACGACCGAATTATAACGCACATAGGAAGCTTCTTGGCACGGTTTAAAGCTCACCCGAGGCTGATAACATTGATCAAGTTACATTCAGCAAATAATATTTAGAGATATTCTACTGCCATCGAGAGCACGAGGGAACACATTCAGGTGACTGGACGGAGAATAAGGACACCGTGATGGATTGGGGAAGTCGTTGACATTTTTCCACTATAAATCGAAGTTCCATGAATTTTCGGTGTTGGCTCTGCCTTCTTAACTTCCAGAAGCACCATCTGAGCATATGTTCAACGATGAGTTGTTTACTTACAGTTGACGTTAAAAGTACCATGCAATCAGGTGCTGCCCGCCAGCGGGGAGGCTGAGGCGGGGAGACTGTGCGTTCCAGGATGCTCTCAGAAAAAGAGGACTACGGAAACACAATGTCCATACGGATGGTCTTCAGGCATTTGGACACCTCCTTAGACATCTGGATCTGCTGCAAGCAATGCCTTTGAGACATTTTGAAGGGAACGACGGACTTATTAAGATATAATTCTCCGAGGAGATCTTTCACGCCAGTGTGTCTAATGAATTTCTAGAGCTGTGCAAGCACAACTATAGTCACGTCTAGAACTGTCATCCCTTCCCCCCCCCCCCCTCCAGGACTCAGTATGCATTCGCAGTTCCTGTTCTACTCCCTGATCCTGGAAGCACGCAGCAGGTATATTTTTCTTTGGTTTTGCCTATGCTGGACATTTATGCCGCTGAGATAATAAAATATATATGTGCTTTCCTTTTGGGACTCACTTCCTCGTTGTTCCAATGTTTTCATGGCTCACCCATTTGTATTATGTCTTGTATGGATGCTTTGTATTTTCAAAGCTAAGTAATATTCCGTCATATGGAGAAACGAACCCATTTTCCTTATGTATTGGTCAGTTGACGGACAGTTTGGTTTTTTCTGCCTTTTGACCTTTGCCAGTAATACTGCTATGGACACTCATATGCAAGTTTATTTTTTAATAGTTGACATATGCTTTCATTTCTCTTTAGTATGTGCCTAGGTGCAAAATCGTTGGGCCGGATTATTGCTATGCTCCTTTAACAGAAAAATAGTCTTTGTTTTTTTTTTTTTTTTCTAGGCTCATGGTCTGCCCATTCCCATGCTCTTGGCCAGCAGAGCAGCATCCAGCCTGGGATCCATCTCATGGAGTGGGCCTGAAACCCAGCAACATTTGAACCACTGCCTCGCCAGCATTTCTTGAAGGCAGGTCACAGTGATAGATCACTGGGTTTGTGGCTGGGTTGATGTTTAACCCTTTCTCCTCTGGTAGTAGGAAGAGTACATGCTAGCACCCCGAACACTAGTCAGGAGGGGCGAAGCCTTTAGTTAGGCACTGGCTCAATGTCTCTGTGTTTGATATGTTATGTAGGTGCTCTCTTCAGCAATGGAGCCTTGACATCAGTTTGTGGAGAGCAAATTGGAATAGCTTTGGGAAGAGCCTGAGATGTTTGGGAGTTTCTGTTGGGGGAAATTTATTTTTAGCTATATTTAAGATTGTTTTATGCACTGTTGGGTGAGGGGCTGTCGAGGGCATTTTGTATTGTTTTGCAGGTGTTGTTTGGGATGTAGGGGATGTTTGATTGGTTATGACCTGCACCTGAGGAGTGCTAAATCAGTAGAAACACCTGAGCTGAGAGTGCAGGGTTCTACTGTCAAGTCAGGCACTGGCCAGGATGGTGGTTCTCTCTGCTAGGGTCTGGCAGGGTTTCCAACCTATGAAAGCGCCTCCTTGTCTTCTTTGGTGAGCCGCCACAGCAGCGGTGTGCTGTACACGCTTCCATGGAGCCCCTTTGACTCAGATAGATGTATCCCTGTTCCTGGCACTGGATTTTACAGTTTTTGGTGGAAGGTGCCTAGCTGGGGTATTATTTGGTGACTCTGTTTAGGCTTTTTCCATAGGTGTATGTATTGTAGGAAGCTTCTAAAGTGGTAGCTTTCCACGTGGCTTTCAACTCGCCCTCAGTGTTGGTTCTCCCCCCACGGTCCCTCTGTTGCTTCTCTCTTCCACCCTCCTCCACATCTAATCTGCTCATTCTGGTTTCCCTCGTCTCTCCGTAACTATATATTCTACTTCCCCTTCCCGGGGGAGATCGCTCCCTCCTCCGTAGCCCCTTACTGGGTGCCTAGGCTCTGTGGTTATACAGATTGTAACAGCACACACACCAAAGGCTTAAAAGCTAACATCCACAGATAAGATAACAATATTCACTGTCTTTTTGGTTCTGGGTTATCTCATTCGGGATGATTTCTCTTTTTTCCTCGATCCATTCAGTTACATGTCAATTTCAACTTTGTAGAAAAAGAAATACTAACCTCGGATGACTAGGGCATCGCAACAGCATGGTGATGTGATGATGAGAGGAGACCTGAGAGTCCGGGTCTAATTTTGACTAATGAGTTAGAAGTCTAATCGGCACGGGGAGAGCCCTGGGAACGTGACGACAGCTTCAGAGCAGAGACGAACAACACTGGGATTGCTGAAGCCTGTGAAATGCATCCTTAAGTACGCTAAAAACTCTAATAATTTAAACTCAGTGGGCCACACAGGGAAAAGACAGAAAAGCAGGTGTGGGGGAACTCCTTGGTGGGGGATTGTGGGGAGGGGAGAATGAGAAAGGGGTATGGGGTAGGGGATGGGGTGATTATGACTAAAATTAATTATGTGAATGTATGAAACTGTCAAGCAATAAAAAAAAATCTTTTGCTCTGAGACATTTAAAATGGACTTTGGCTCCAGAGGACTCTACACTTAAAATTTGGACCCTATACTAATCAGGAAACACAAGGTTTCAAAAATGCGGATTCCACAATGGAGTCTGCTGGTCATCTGGTGAGCCCTGCCTGTGCACAGTGGAAAAGGACGTTTCTAGACTCCAAAGCGAAGGATTTGGAACACGTAAGAGAAGTTCCAGGATGTCTTAAGTCGAGTGGAATCTGAAAGATGGAAGAGTCCAGCTGTCACACGCTCACGGAACACACGCAGGAGCATGATAAGGTCACTGCTGGCCTTAAGAAGGAAGTAGTGGCTCGCCAGCGCTCCAAGAATTTGTAAAGACCAAGTCAGTAAGTATGTGTGTGCAGGCATGTGTGTGCACATGTGTGTGCATGTGTGTTTGCAAGTGTGTGAGTGTGTGTGTTTGCAAGTATGCGTGCACATATGTGTATGTGTGTTTGCACGTGTGTGTGTGTATCTGTGTGCACGTGTGTGTGTGTGTGTGTATGTCTGTGTGCATGTGTGTTTACAAGTGTGTATATGTGCACATGTGTGTGTGTGTATATCTGTGTGCACGTGTGTGTGTGTATATCTGTGTGCACGTGTGTGTGTGTGTGTATGTCTGTGTGCATGTGTGTTTACAAGTGTGTGTGTACATGCATGTGCATGGCTTGCATGTGGCAGTCAAAGGACAACTTGTGGCTATCAGTTATTTTCGGACATTGTGGGCTCCTGGGATCGAACTCAGGTCACCAGGCTTGGAGGCAAGCACCTCTACTAGCAGAGCCATTTCACTTGTCCCTAAGTTCATTCTGTGATGAATTTTTTTAAAAACAAATCTTGAACAGAGAATGGAATCCATCTTGACGCTGGCAAGGTACCTGAACATGGATCTCATCACAACACAGGGAACGAACCGGATGGATGAGGCTTTTCTCCACTGGCCTATCATTAGTTTCATTTGTGGCCTTTCTCGCAATGTTAAATTCTGCTATTTGTTCCTTCTTCGATAGTGCCAGGATCTGGAGGTAACCTGATGGAGGTAACGCGTGGTTGCTTTGGGCAGAGCTCTCCTCAAAAGTCTGAATCGTTCTGACCAATATTTAAACTACCCATCTGCCTGGTTCCCATGAGAGCAGGGGACCCAAGCTCCCCAATCTCCAGGGCCATTGCTTCTCTCTAAGCATGACTTCTTCTCCCCAATCCTGAGCCCTCTCCAGGGCCCCAGGGATCCTCAGCACCAGCCGTAGCCACATCCATTCCAAAGGCTCGGAGCAGATGAGGGTTTGTAATAAAGACCAAATAAACACTGTGCATTCCTGTGTAGTTTCCAGCAAGCCTGAAACTGATCTTAAAAATAAAGTCACACTGAGGCCACCGACATGTCTGCCCAAATGTGAACCGAACAAGGATGACTGACCCCGACGGACAAAGTGGATGAGGCCTCAACCCTACACAAAGAACTATAGGAACTAAGGAAGGCTGAGGGTGTGGGAAATAGTCTTCCCCACAGAAGGGCACACTGACTGATTATCCAGAACCAAATAATCAGTCCTGAAGACATACATGCAACTAACATCATACAGACTGAGCAGGTTATTCTTAGGGAAATATACGTGCACGGGTATATGTATACATATATAAGAACAATTAATGAACAAAAGAGGCCACAGATTTGAAAGAAAGCCAGGATGGGTATGTGAGAGGGGCTGCAGGGAGAAAACGGAAGGGAGAATTGATGTCATTCTAGGAAAGAAAAAAATGATAGAAAATAAAAAAGCAAACACTTTTATACAATTAGTAAGACATCTAACTTGAATAATGATGTACATCTTACGGAATTCTATTGGTAGGCTGTATGTTTGTAATTCTTAATCTTATTTTTTTTTCTCTTTTGAATAACTAAGAAAAGTAAATAATCTCTGTTAAAAACAACAGGACTGCACTAGCCCTCAGAGGCGCAATGTGTCGCGAAGCCTTGGCCTCGCTCATCTCCAGAAGGGACGGAAGAAGGCTTTGTGCACGGGAGAGCAGAGGACAGTGGAGAGATCTATGTCAAGAATTCTGTCCTCCCAGCATTCCCCTCCGCTGCCCAGGTGTCTTCCTCTTTCGAATTTCACATAAAAGGCTGTCAAAACGCTGACATTCTACTTGGGTCTTTACACTGATGTCTGGAGTAGAGTTTTTCTAGAATGAGTTACATTCCAGATGCAATGGGATTACATTTAAATGTAACGCAATGTTCCCTTCCCCAAGGAGTCTGGGGTCGTGGGGTGACCACTCTCCCAGAATCCCTCAAGTTGGAGGAGATAGCGAGGCAGTCAAGGCAGGGACAACATGCCGCATGGACCAACTGGACACATGCTGGGTCTTTCGAGTTCCCATAAAGTGCACTGCTAGAATCAGAGAACCTGCACATTTGAGGAGTTGTCTTCCCAGGTGTTTGAAATAGCCCACCTTCCAGAGCAAGGGCTCGTGCTCCGGAGAAGCTCAGCACAAGGTTATGCGGAATTGCAATCCTGTGAGAGTCACAGGGAGGCTCCAAGTTGTCTTTGTTCCCTTAAGAATACTCAGAAAATTAGGTGGTTACACCCTGTCCCCACCCCACGGTGACAGACTAGTTTTAAGGATCTGTACAGTCTGACTTGAAAAGAACCATGGAATACCTAGTCTTGTCTACTTGTGTAGAGCAAAGATTTATTTTATAGGAGATGCAAGGGGCATTTTCTTTCCTGTGTTGGGGATTTCCCTTAGGAGACAGATGGTCAATGCTCAGTTTAGGGAGGAAAAGCTGGGTTTACACAATGTTAGTGAAACAGCACACTCTCCCATGTACTCCTGGTGGGCTTTCCCCACAGTGCAGTTTAATGAAGCATTCTGGTTTAAAAACGCTCGTGAACCGTGCTCAGTAATTCACCACCCACGCATCTATGTGGAGAGAGGAGAGCCTCTGAGATTCGGATTAGAAGGTTAAAACGATGTAAATGGCACTATTCATGTAAACTTGGAAGCCACCTGAACGTTTAATCGAGAGGATGGATGGAGTGGCTTACAAACGATTCTTTCTAAATGGAATTCCAGGATATGGGGGCATATTTAGAGTGAAGTATTAAATTAAAATGGACACAAACCGCAAATGTAGTCTGAGCTCAACGGTGTAAGAAGAGCATGTAGAGCGTCATAGATTGTTCTGGACTTGTACATTGTCTTTATTTTTCTTCACTGTTAAAGTTTTCTTTTTCAAATGACAACATTACCCAGAATTCATTGATATCCTATTATCCTCTAATTTTTTTTAACTATCTCCTTATTCAAGATTGTATGGCTTTTACAGTTATCTTATATCATGTATAAACATACATAAACATGTGTTTATATCATTATTCTTAGATTAAATCTGTTTCATAGAGGTTTGGTTCTAATCTGCCGCTGATGCACTAGTTTAAGTGCTTTCAGATCTCATGTTCTCTAGTTATAGGCTAAATCTTCACAACCCACAAAACTATGTAACTATGTTGTTTTTTTTTTTTTCTCGTGTCTTAGAATATACCGTGGCCCCTAACTCTGAACTGGACTGTGCTGTTCTCAGACTGAGGAAAAAGCCTTTCTGCCGAAAACCAACGGCAGAACTTTACTTCCATGCTACAAATTGGACCAAGTGATCTCAAGAATCTTGAATTCCTCCTGGCCCTATCCCTAACAAAATACGAACTGCGCTTTAAAAAGAGTCAAGGTTTTATGTTCATAGATAGTAGTTTCGGAATTGTGTAGGAGCGTTAATCCATTTGTTGTGGTCTTACTGATGAGGAGGAGATACCAGGGAGAGAGAGAGAGCCACAGATGGAGAAATTTGGTGATCTGTGTCCGAGGATAAGGAAGGGCAAAGACAAGGAAGAAAGAGACGAGAGAGAGAGAGAACTGTGGCGAGGAAGCAGGGAGGGGAGACTTTCCCTGTTGTTTATGTTCTGTTTGAGATGTCAGAAGACAAGATATTAGCTGATGAAGATGGTTAGGGAATTGTCCTAGACAGCCGTGGGTCCGTGGTCATGACTGAGCAGGTCACAAGTATCTCGAAGAGAAGTTGACAACACGGTAACCATAAAGCTATGGCTTTCCACTTGGCTTAGGACCATATAGATCCGTCTGTACCCAGATCACTTGGTGGTGCGTTGGCACAGGCTGCGGAGCACACTACACTTGGATTTGGCGTATTTCGTAGGTAGATTATTGACTTTTGATGTAGCGCTGTGCTCAAAAAGGCCATGTACTTAGGGAGAACAAAGAACAGAGATTCCAAGCTCCGGTCCCTTTAGCAGCCAAATTATTAAAGGCCCTAGCCCCTAATCTATGGCTTTCGGGAAATAAGCGGGCAGCGTGCCAGCTTGAAATGAATCTGATTCATGATCATTATTTAAAAGTCACAGAATTGCTTGCACAACACCTCTCTTTACCAGTCTCTGCAGGCTGCAGAGCCTGGCTGTTCCTACCGTGCGGTACTCAGTCGACTTCCTCAGAGCACGGACGTCGGCTGCAGACGGCCCACACCAGCTTGCAGGTCCGTACTGAAAGGTAGACGAGTTACTGTAAGTAGTGATGACTCTTGGGTAAGTTGTCCGGATTTGAAAGTCATGTGTGCTGTAGACCTCGACGCGGGGAAGTCTTAGAGAACAGGTGCTCAGTTGCCACCCATCCTGCGGCTTTCTCGCAGTGTGGCTGAACTGCTCTAGTTCTCACTCTCTCTCAAGTCATGTTGAGATAGTGAGGTTTCCTCCGAGTTGTTGGAAGGCTGAATGAAATCACCTAAGTGGAAAGGCCTACGGCCATAAGATCTTAAATGGCTGTGCAGGTGATCTAGACTGCCCTGTAGAGGTCTCCTGTGGCAGAAGTCGTGAGTGCGGGGACAATGACATTCTCTTTCTTCATGTGCCCAGCGACTGACACACAGTTGGCACTTGATAATTAGCTGTTCAATGAATCAACATTTGAGTTTTTTATTTTACAGCGGTCCTAAAGGGGGGTTAGAGTTTTACCTGGGATTGAAGTCAAACCAAAACACACACTTTTAAGTTATGTATAGGCGTATCTGTTTCTGAATGTGAGTTCAGGTGTCCAGGGAGGTCAGAGACATTAGAGCCAATGGAGCTGGAGTCACAAGGCAGTTGTAAGCTGCCTGACCTGGTTACTAGGAACTGAACTCAGGTCCTCTGCGAGAATGAGTGCTCTTAACCACGCCCCTTTCCTGCCCCAAATGCATTTTTAGTGGAAGAAACTGTATTTCTTATACGTGTGCTAAACATTTAATCCGTGTAAGGATCAGCTGCATATTTGAGGATGTAAAACCTTTATAGGCTTCAAAGTTATGCTAGGTCACCATTTAAAGCAATCAAAGCATCATGAGCAAACGTTTTAGTGAAGGGTAAATCTTGGCTTTGCAGGACGTGTGGTTTCTTCACAACTACCCAAGCCTGCAGGGGCAGGGCAAAGACAACCATAGACAATCCTACGTGGAAAATGGACCGGATTTACCAGGGGCTTTACTTTGTCAAGACTGATTCAAGAATGAAGACCTGTTTTACAATTTTGGAATAGAATAAGTGTATTGAATACGAATTGGTTTTTACTTGTTTGCAGGTGAGACGATTCACACTCAAAAGGTGTTCGTTCAAGGACCCAGGCAGTAAGATTCAGGTGGACCTAGGTCCTGACCCCCACGTGCTCTGCTCCTACGGTCTTCTACCATCTCTCTGCCCCTGTATCTTATTTCCACCTCTCAGTCAGCCTTGGTCAGGCAGTGGACATCGTTTCCAGTCTTAGACGCTTCAGTTTGTGCTCTGAGAGAACTGAAGGCTTTTATTGGAAGAGGAATTGGTATTGAGTTGCCCTTTTTTTGGGGCAGTGGGGGCAGGGCCTCACTATACAGCCTTAGCTGTCCTCAGACTCACAGAAACACACCTGCCTCTGCCTCCAGAGTGCTGAGATTAAAGGTGTGTGCTACCATGCCCAGTGGAATTGGTGTTTCAAGGCCAGTTTTAAATTAGTGTCTCTTCTGATACTTTTTTCTATAAACACATTTTGTTTTCTCGGCATTGAGGTATAAAATTAGACATGAAACTCATTCTTAACAATATCTCCGTACACTGCTGTCACCAATAAGAGACTTTTAATCACGGTGTTTTGTATCAGCAGCTGGCAAAGCCTTTGCTTGGTGAATCATTCTGGCATCCTTTGAATTTCTAATTCCAGGCACAAAAAAGCCTAATTAGTCATTAAAAGGTTAATTGATTGGCTTGTAACTCGTGATGAGTTGTAACATACCTGGGAGGAAGCCATTCTTGATGAAGCAGGCACTATTTTTTATAGCGTGGCGACAGATGTTTTTTGTGTCTCCTTCCCTTCTTCTTGACTAAGAAGACTGGCTGGTTGACCTCCAGTTCCTTCCAATTCCTTGATCACTTCAGAGTCTGTGTTTTCTCTAAAGGCATCCACAGAACTCTGAAAACAAGGTTATGACTAGAAAGAGGTTGAAGAATGTAGCATGATCAGGATCAGCCATTCTTCTGTGCTTAAGGTCACCAACATTGGAGACAGACTGTCTTCGCTGTTCAGACGAGACTGTGTGTGTGGTGCCCTAAGGATGCTTGTCCCATAGAGCGCGCACAACACTCACCCCCTCTTTGGCGGTTATATGCCAAGTGACTTCAGCATGCAGAGCCTGCCATCGCTGTTGGAACTATCACACACTCCACGTCTTTACGCTTTTTAGCGCAGACACATCTGTAGTCAGATTCTTCTTCTGGGGGGCGCAGATGTAATCATAGATTAAAGATAACCAAATGAGATTGGATCTGTGGAGCTGCCTAAAATCCCAGGGATATATCCACATCCCAACAATAGCAAAATGGGGGGAAAAACCCAGAAGTTCATGGGAATAGGTAAGAAACTACCCTGCTCTAAGGTTAAAAAATAATCTTTGTAAAAGGCCGAAATGGCAAACACCTGCACAAAGAAGCCAACGATCAGTTAGGATAAGGCATTTATTGGAAACACGTGTTCATCTTCCTGCAAATCATTACCAATAGCTAAGTGGTGTTTGGAATTGTAGAGAAAACCAAACCAAACCAGATACACATTTCAAGTGATCAGGGAGGGGAGAACATTCATGGGAAACTTGTCTTCTCTTGTTATTGTTGAGACTGGAGAAAGCCTCTCACTGTTATGCCATTAATTCCAATTGAGTGACAGCTTATGTCGTAAGGATGGCTTTAACTTGCTTCATTTGTGTACCAGATGTGTAAATAGCTTATATGCCCCATAAAAGCAGTGCCATTGAAGCACAGGTCATTTGAAGTCCATTTATATTAGCCGATCATATTTGTGACAGGATAAGCATTGACAAAGACGTTAGTGAAAGAAGATAAGCAAACAAGAGAGGGAACTAAATCCTGTTGGCTTCCAGTGACTCTCCACAGCTCTCTCTTATTTGTACAACCCTCAGACCTTTCTTGGGTTCAGCTTTAAAACCCCTTTCCCCAGTTGTTGAATATCTTTTAAGCTTTGAAAAAAGCTTATGAAAGCTCTTACATAAGTTTCGTAAGAGGAAAGCGGAGGCATCCGAGACCCTGACGTTCCTTGAGTAAAGGCTTCGAAGATAGGCGAGCAGGTTAGAGTTGAAGAAGTCACAGGAGACAGCCAGCGGTTTGGGTGATACGGGTGTATGTCCGATGTATTTCTCTGCTGCCTAATAAGTGGTTCTCTTCTAGAAGGTTCTCTTTTCTCCCTCCCTCCCTCCCTCTCTCTCTCTCCTTTCCCCCCTTTCTCATTCATAATATCTCTATCAGATTCTCTTATAATCCCTGCCATCTGATTGGTATTCAGTTATTCCAGCCATCAATCAAGTAACAGCCTACAGTCCCACATTTCACCACTGCAAGAAAAATATCCCTGCTTTGAAAATAGCTTAAAACACACCTCGAATGTGTTGTAGAAGCTCATGATAGTTGACCATCCGATATAAGACATCTAGGACAACGAGCCTATGACATAAATCAGACCCCTGCTTTCTTCTACTGTCGACTCTGAAGTGAAGGGTACTGGACAAAGTTTATTTTTAGGGATTCGTGAAAAGGCACAATTGGAAGTAGCAAAGAAAATAGAAACATCGTTACATTAAACACTTAATGCAATAGAAAGTAGGGGGCATTTGCACCTGTTTAAGGACTATCAGCCACCTTTTCATTCCCTCTCGATCAATCAATGACAGTTTTACTCTAGATTTCGACATGGCATCTGGAAAGGTGCCAGCACGGGAGGGGAGGGGCCACACTGATATATTTCCATTCCTGACAGGGTGTGGATTGAAACTTCCCCGGCCAGGGCTCAGCAGCAAGTCTGAAGGCAAGAAGGTAAACGCTTGCATGTTTAATATTATTCTAGACAGCGAGGACCCTGCTGAAAGACCATTTTAAACACTAGAAACCCAAAGGATGTGATTATCTGTATCCTGTATCCTGGATGAAGACTGTATCCTGTCTTCATCAGGTCAGATGCCTTTAAGAAAGCAAAGAGCACGCTGTTTTATGGTGGTTTGGATTTTTCTATAGCTATGCAAATAGTCATTAGAATACAGGAATATTCTCTTCCTCCGGCCCCAACTGTGTAGTCGGGAAGTGAGTCTTTAAAAGATGTGGCTGATTGAATATTTTCCACCTTCACATACTGGGATATATCCCATGGTTTAATGCATTATTTCTAAAATATAAAATGGCATGATGTTATAATGTCTATATTTTAAACCATGTGAATTTAAATACATTCTTGTATCATACATTGGAAAACACTTTTGATTACATCTTTCACAATTATTTGTTTGTCTCTAGACATTATTTACTACTAGCTCAGTATTTTCTGGTTTGAACATTGATTCTATCAGAATAGCATCTAACTATGTAAAGTTAAAATTTCATTCTTGGGTTATTAGGCTGGAGGAAATTATAGAAATTATAAGAAGACCTGGGATATTTTTGGAGTATAAAGAATTTTTATTTCCTATTGTGTATAGGAAGGAATAATTTTTCTAAATGAAAAATATATTTGCGTGTGTGTGTGTGTGTGTGTGTGTGTATCGTGGTGTGTGTATGGTGCATGTGTGGTCAGAGGATGATGACTTGTGGGAATTTGTTCTTTCCTTGCACCCGGGAATTAGAATCATATCATTATGCTTGGTAGCAACCACCTTTGCCCTGTGAGCCATCTTGTCAACCAAGAAAGAATAATTTTATCCAGAATATCCTGAGTTGATAGAACATCTATCCATTTTTGCATTTTTGTAAATATAAAATTTTTACATTTCTCCTATAAAGGGAAGCATAGTTTAACGCATGAGCTGTTTCTAACGTAGTAGAAAATTCATCAAGGGCTGGTTCCACTATGCTGCACTGCTACCGATCACAGCTGTAGCAGGTATCAGCACGCGCGAGTAGCGCCTCCCGAGATTTCAGAAGTTACTGTCTACCGTGGAAACAAGGCAAACGAAGCCGCGAGCGCTTGCCGAATGCTTCTATGTTCTGCTTGTGTTCTCTACTGACAAAGTACAGAGATGAATAAAAATTCTGAGTTTACCCTCAAGAGAACTATGTTTAGAAGCGAAGACTGAAATATAAAAAATCAAGTATATGTTAATAAGGGTGAGCGGAGAGACGTAAAAGCAGAGGTCGCCACGCACAACGGGAACTAACTGATGTTTCAGAAGGAGAGGGTGGTGGAAAGGGGAAGAGGGTTTCACATGAGTAGAAAAGCCAGAAAGAAAGAAAACAGGTGAGCTAGATCCTGTGTTGATGCCTTAAAACCATCTAAGAGGGCGGGGCCGCAGCAAGGCTTCAGAACACGTGGTTAGCGCCCCTCCCCGCTCTCCCACTCCACCTCTAGCACCGCAAAAAGGGAAAGCAGTAAATAGCAGACCCTTCCCACAAAACCAAACAACAGTAAGTTAAAACATAGGTCCTTTTCTTAACAAAAGAAAACATACTAAGAACTCAAAGTACATAGGATAAAGATAAAATCATAAAAGGGAGATTTATTTCTTATAAAGATTGGAAATGGATGTGTTTTAAAAAATTATTTAAGATGTGACAATTTTAGTTTTGAAATGAACTAATAGCACCAAATTATCAAGAATTTTAAACAAATAAGAGTAAAGCAATTCTATAATAGCCACAACAGAAGTGAAATTAAAGAAGCCACATCAGCTAGGAAATGTTTTTTAACGATTTTGTGGAACATGTAATGTGTATATAATACAACGTGTTGATAATAGTCAACCAGTAAATTATTACTTCAGCAGAGAAGTGACAGGTGGATGAAGAGAAAATTAACAGAGAGAATCTCTAAGTAAGAGAAAACACGTGGCCAAATGCTCCCACATTAGCAAGTGTCAATGAAACGCCAACCAAGTGTAATAAGATTGTTTTTGTGTATTTACTTTTAAAAACGTTTATTTGTGTGTGTGCACACACAAAATGTGTATGCATGCACATGCTTGTGGGTGTATATATGCACATGCACAGATGCATGTGTTTGTATGTGTGCACATGCCTGTGTGTATGTGTGCACATGCATGTGTGTGTGTGCGTGTATATGCATGCACATGTGTGTGTATGCGTGCACATGTATGTGTGTGCGTACATGTATATGCATGCACATGTGTGTGTATGCATGCACATGCATGTGTGTGTGCGTGTATATGCATGTACATGTGTGTGTGTGTGTGTGTGTGTGTATGGGTGCACACGTTCATGTGTTCAAGCCACAGTGTGTGCATGAAAGTCAGAGGACAGCTTACAGGAGTCAGTCCTCTCTTGTGCATTTGGGCCGCAGGGATCAAACTCAGGTCCTCGGTTTGTCAGGGAGGACCTTTACCAGCTTAGCCATCTTGTTGACCCCATTTTTATATATGTATAGAGAATGGCAAGCACTGATATTATCTCAAGATAGATCACAACTCATGTGCTTCATCTGAAGCCCTAAGATGTTAGTGTGCCAGATAAAAACTCTCGCATTATGTGACCGAGCAATCTCATGGTGAAGAAGTATCATAAAGAAATAAAATGAAAGAGGAAAAAACTATACTTATAAAGGTGCTCACTTCATAACAGTGGAAGATGGGAACTAACAAAAACGGGCAGTATTAAGACAGTAGTTCAAAAATTTGCACGGAGTCATCGAATCGTAACGGCAGAAAACAGGGCAAATATGAAGACAGCTGCAGTGTAGGCACACACATGACACACACTCTGGAGTGAAGATCAGTGAAGATGATGCGTGTACATATACATACACCTGGGTGTGCGTGCCACGTGTGCACACACATACATATGTGCACACACATGCATATGTGCACACATTTGCACATACATACACATGTGAACAAACTTGCACACACATACACATGTGAACACATTTGCACATATATACATATGTGAACGCACTTACATGCATACACATATGAACACATGTACACACATACATATGTGCACACACTTGCACACACATATGCGAACACATTTACACACACATACATACTGTACACATGTGCACATACATGTGAACACACTTTGCACACACATACATATGTGAACATGTTTGCCACACACACATGCACAGACATGCATGCACATGTACTCACATACCTACACATGTGCACACACACATAATGTGTACATTACATGTAGCACATGTTGAAAATGCAAGACCTAAAAGCACACGGGAAACAGAGACAATGAAGCTACAAATATTATGCGAACAAACCTCTCATTGTCATTGTCTTTCCATCTGTATGGCGAGTTAGAATTTGAGAATCAAATTCTTTTTATATTATCTCGTTTTTCATTTTTTGTTAGAAGTCAAATAGTGATTAAGTTAATTGGAAATATCGGTGAAATATGATAGCTCTATTGAGACACTGGGCTCTTATTTTATTTTCTGAATGAAAGTTACCTGTTACCTGTATACCTATATAGAGCTATGATTAGAAAGAGGTGATCCTGGGGACAGAAGATTCGGAACTATGCAAGAGGATGTCAGTTGAGGGTAATGTTATTTGCAGTCTTCGCATCTTAATTTCTGTCTGCAACCGTACAGATTCCAGTGAAATATGGAAAGATTTTACAAGGCTAATATGAGCAACGAGCATAGGAGTCTTGGAAGGACACACTGGGGTTTAACACATCCCTTGGCAGGGAGGGGATTCGAGGAACTCCTAAGATGGGTCCTCTAGGCTGGGAGTTCTTTCTGCAAATAGTTGCCTTGGTGAGAGACACAAATCAGACATGTGCCCACTGCAGGGATTGTCACATAGAGAGGCGGGTGATGGGGCACCCCGGAGGTGGTATTTGGGTGCTAATATTTGCTGAGGGCAGGGCAGTGTGGATGGAAAGACTAAGACTCTGACGTCAGACTGAGTTGACTGATTTGCATGCCAGTTACTACAGGGTGGGAAATTCTAAGCTTACAACATTTTTTTTTTTTTTGAGAATCAGAGACAATATTTGTAAACGACAAGGATACTGTAGCTATTATTCTAAAGTCATTGTGAGTTGGGGTAGTTCTCACTGCTTGAGCTGAGCGGGTTTAGGGAGACTATACTATCTTAAAAGGTTGTTTCAGGTATGTTTGGGAATAGTGATGAGTGGGGTAAATCATATTCAAGTTTTTCAAGTTGCAGCTTAAGAGGCAGCCTGCACCGGCAATCAATCACCTTTAGGCTTAAGCAAGCTCACTTTGTACCGTGAGTACAGAGAGCTAAAGGGAAGTACTTCCTCTTGGCATTTGGGGAGCACGCCCTGGTTGCATCTATAGCCTAAATTTCACTGGGTTACTGTTTTTCAGTTTTCCAGCATTCTTCATTCCTGTACCAAATGAAAACCGTCAATGTCTTAAACTAGCTGCGATGTTTGATAATAAATTTACGATATATTTTAAACTCGTATACATACACATGTATGAAAGTCCTCTTTATATATAAACCCACACGAGTGCATAATAGATTCAAGTTTACCATGCAAGCAACAACACCTAGATCAGGAAAGAACGTGGCCAGCTTTTAGAAGTCTCCTTGTTAAAGGCAGACAATTGTTTCTCTTACCGTTCATCTTTTTACAGTGTCTAGCTCAGTATAAGAATTTTATACTATTTATTGAATAATTAGGTTATTTTCTGGTATGAAAACTGCATCTCCAACCACCCAACCACCCAACCTTATCCAACTGACCTTGAGAGCTTGGTTATTGGGTGATGTCTTAATCAAGTTATCACATGTTCATTTTTTCTATATTCTAGACTTTCACGTAAAGCCAGGACCAGCCTGTATATTACAGGTGTTTACATCTTGCTAGTGTTGTGACATTAACTCCGCTGTTTCTTTTTCTCTGGCCGCCTTCTGTTACAAACTCTCCCTCGAAAGGCGAAGCAGTGTTAAAGCCACTCAGATCGCAGTACGAGATGAAAGCCGGTCTGTGGTATTCTAACCCATTCTTACCCAGGAAAGAATCTGGGGTGAGAACAGGCTGGCCAAGAGAGACATAAAAAATAGTTCATGCAATCTCCAGACGCTTTCTGCAGAAGTGGAAGAGAGTCTGAGGGTGCTCACAGCATGAGCCAGGTAGCTGAGCGTTAGGAAGAAATGCAAACTATTACTAATGAAACAGAGACATTGTAACAGAAAGCAGGCCTGGGCGGGCGAGGTCTTCGCTTGGCTTTTCTCCTGGCCCACACATGGAGGCTTGGACGTACTTCACCTCAGCTGATCTCAGTTTATGTTGGTGCTACGTGAGCAGTCATGTTCTCGAAGCTTCACACACTTCTCCGTGAGTGCTGCTGCCGGGAACGAACACCCCTCCTGATGGCGAGGGTGGTGGCCGTTCTCCAGGCTGGGACCTTTGCCAGCTGGGTTCAGAGCATTTGGCGTCCCCTCTGACCATCCTTCCTTCCTGCCAGTACTGTCTTCTTCTGTGAGCAGCGAACGGACAGCCAGGGTGACCGCTGCCTCCTCTGTCTGCACCAAAGATTTCGCCTGTATCAACTGCAGGAATAAGATTGAGGCTTTCACATCTATTAATAATACTCATAATGGAATACTTAATAATATTTATTAGCAATATAATATTAACATACTATTTAATAACACAATAAAATCATACTTAATAATATAATTTAATAAACATATCTAATTATATATTGATATGTGTATTATATATTATATAATTTTATATTCTATATTATATTATTATATTTATATAATATATTGTATTAATTACATATTTATATATTTAATTATATATGTATATATATTTAAATTATGATTAAACCAGACTTGTGAAATCCCCTCAGCTCAGGCCATTGGCATTTTTTCTTTACCTCATTAGTACACGCGCTACAAAATTGCTGACCGAAGCTGAATCGCAAGTAACTCTACAGCGAGTGAAGACATTTCCCAGCAAGTGCACAGACAGGTTTCGGAGGCCGTTTGACTTTATTGATACACCCAGAACGTACATTATCTGAAAAAAAAATGCCCATTTTTCAAGGCATATTGCTCCTGAAAAATGAAAGTTCAGACAGCCTCTAAAATGAGGTCCACGAATTGTTCTTTTATGAGAACTGCACATGGGTCAGGGCATTTTGACCGTATCAACCCTCTCCCTCGTCTTCCAACTCTTCCCCCGTGCCCTGACAGCTCTTCTCAAATCCATGATGTCTTCTTCAAATATATGTATTGCTGAGTTCAATTGGTGTTTCCCTGAATGCACACGGGTATAGGGCTGACCCCCGCAGCCACAGATAGTGTTAAATAGAAAGACATCTCAAACCCAAAGTCATGGGCAGGAGTGGGAAGAACAAATCTGTTCTTTTGGCAGAAAAAAAAAAAAACCCTTAAGAATAAATGCAGACTTCCACCTTGAAGGGGACTGAATGAACCAGGGCGTAGTTCCTGTGTGATCAGTCTGTCCTTGCCGAAGGGGTGACGTAGTTCAGTGTAGTGCAACGGTATTAATGTGAACCTGAACGAGTGTGAGGTTTGTTTCTTCTGCACTTTGCTCTGTAATAGAGGATTGATGGGATCTGCTGTAGAATTCCGGGATTAAAGCTCACGCATGTCAAGTCTTTAACATGTCGGGCAGGCACAGGTTTCTGAAGTCGCCTAGGATCTTTTTATGCTGTTTCAGGTGCGGAACGAGCTTCTATAAATCTGGGAAGACATTCGAGCCAGCATGCGCCATTCCCTTCTGTGCAGGGACTATGACTCAGTGCTTACTCTGTGCTCAGTGTCTGACAATGGGAACACAAACCAGGGGCTCGCATCTGTATCTTGGAAATACACAAGGTCCATAAGCAAAGAGATTAAGAAAAGGGCCTTTCCTTTGAGAGAGAGAGTGAGATCTATCTGTTAGATCTACCTATCATCTATCATCTATCTATCTATCTATCTATCTATCTATCTATCTATCTATCTATCTATCTATCTATGTATCCTGTTGGTACTCTTAGACTATATTGAGGGTGAAGCGAGGAATTGTTATTAGGATAGTTACCCTCCTAGTTTGGTTCTATTTTACCTGTGGTGTGAGGTTGTCAAAAAAGAATTAAAGTCAATAACTTACCCTTGATGACTTTCAAGCTCTGTCACCTCTAAAGTATGTCAAATAGATCTTATATGGTGTGTGTCAAAAGATACAGAAGTCATTAACAGAGGATGTGCCCCATAACAGTTTGCTGGACATTTTCTCAGTCACAGACCACTGGGGCAGGAGAAGAAGCAGAACCAGGCTGATCTCGAAGAGGAGGGAGAGGCAGAGTGGTGCTTTATTGGCTGCTGACCTGATGCTAACCTTCTCTTTACTTTTACCTGAATGAGGTCTGACATGAGTGAATGGACTTGTCTTTCCCAAAGAGACATTTGAGTTCTGACCTCTGCTCCTGTAAATGTGACCTCATACGGGAACTGCCTTTACACATGTAATCAAGATAAGATGAGGTCACACTGGCTCAGGGCCCTGACTGAGTAGAGGAAAGAAGTGTGGAGACATGTATGTGCACATACGTGTGCGAGGTATAGACATCGTGTGTGATGGAGGCAGAGGTTAGAATACCTCTGTAAGCCAAGAAATACCAACAATGTACATACCGCCATTCTGGATTTCTGGCTTCCAGAGTTCTGGGATTATACAATCCTGTTTCTTAAGCCAACTGACTAGTGGTACATTTTCTGTTGTCCCAGTAAATTGAAATAAAATGAAAAGCATCTGTGTTAATAGAGATACCAATTCCAATATACATACGGAAGGTTGAGCGTAGGTTTCCAGTTCTTCCCTTCTCTCCCTCTCCTCCTCTTCTCTCCCCCTCCCTCCTGTCTCTTTTTCATCTCCTCCTTCCCCTCTTCCTCCTCCTCTTCCTCCTCCTTTTCCTACCCTCCCCCTTTCCCTTCCTTTTCCTTTTCTTCTCCTTCTGGATCCTCTCTTTTTCTTTCTTTCTACCCCCTCTCTGTTCCCTCTCTTCCTCCCCCTCCCCTTTCTTTATCTTGTGTACGTGAGGCGAGTATTCTACCACTGAGCTATACCCAGGGATCGTTTTACAGTTCTTAATAAACACATTGAATAATTGTTCCTTGTTACATCTTGGGCGTTAAAATTAAGAATTGGTTGTGTATCCGTTTTCCTCCATTCACTTTTTCCCCCTTTTCCTTTTCCTTTTAGACGGCAACCAGCTTCACAATGGACACGCTTATTGCAGCCAATAACAAATTTTGCTTCGATTTTTTCCGAGAGATCAGCAAAGACGATGCTTGTAAAAATATCTTTGTCTGCCCTCTGAGTCTCTCGGCTGCCTTCGGCATGGTCCGCCTGGGAGCCAGAGGTGACAGTGCGCATCAGATCGACGAGGTACGTATCCGGAAGGGTGCTGCCGAGGGCCCTGCGCTCTGACTGGGTCCCAGGGTAAGGTATTCCGACTCCCAGGTGAGCTGAAGCTGTTCACTGCTCTCAGCGTTTGGCTTGGAAACCTCTAAGGTTTCATTTCCATTCATCTATCACAGGGAGGCTTCCCTCGCTTGTCTGATGGTGTTACCCATTCATCTTTGCCTCTTCTCTGACTTCATGCCTGTCCACTCTTTCTCTCTACAATTATTGATTCCAGTATTGCTGGTAGCTTTGAAAATGAGTATATTTCCTCTCTTCCTCCTCCCGTTAGTGAGATGTGTATTAGGACCTAGATGTTAACCCAGCAGCTTAAGACCTTCCAGGGCCTTCTAGTTACATTTGTCAGAAAATCCCATTGGCTTTCCTTTTGATAAACCCCTGGGTCAGTGCTGTCCAACACAGACACAACCCAAGCCAAACATGAACTTAGCACACTTAGAGGTCACGTAAAAATAATTTAAAGATAAGGCTAAATTTAATAATTTTAGATACTTCAACATTTCCATAATATCTTATCAGTACACAATCAGTATACATTTAATGAGATATCTCACACTATTTTTCACTCTATCTTCATGACATTATGAGCGTTTTATAGTTACACTCAGCGAAGACTGGGCATGCAAAGGAGGAAACCCCCTGCCTGTTATTGAAGGTCAGACCAGGAACTAGAGACTGGATAGCTTGGAGATGGTTTCTAATGATGTCATGCTCTGCTCATAGATCAGTGCCTAGCCTAGTCTTCATCTGAGAGGTCCCTGCCAGCAGCTGGTGGGAGAAGATGCAGAGGCCCAGGGCCAAACAACCTGCAGTGCTCAAGAAACCCTGTAGAAGAGGGGAGGAGGGATTGAGGGGACCATAGGGTCCAAGGACAACCAGGAGAACAAGTCCCACAGACTCAACTGACAGCAGTATTAGGGGCTCACAGAGACTGAAGCGGCCCACATGGAACCTGCAGGGTTCCCTGAATATATCCGGCTTGGTGTTCCTGCAAGACTCCTACAGGCTGGAGTGAGGGAATCTCTGGCCCTTTTACCTGCCCTTGGGACCCTTTTGCTCCTGCTGGATTGCCTAGTCCACCCTTGACGAAGGTAGTAGTGACTGGCCTTGTTCCATCTTGTTAAGCCATACCCAGTTTGAGCGGTCACCCTGGGGGGAACTGTTCTTTTCTAGGGAGAAGCAGGGGCTAGGACGGGGAGGCTGGCTGGTGGGTGGGGGTAGGGGTAGATCTGAGGGAGAGGGCAGATGGGGGAGCTGGGAGGAGTGGAGGGAGGGGAGGGAGGAAGTCAAGATGCATTGTACGGAAGAAGAAAAATAAGAAGTTATAATAATAATAAAAAGACTTGTCATGGATTCGTGGTTAGTAGGTTATTAACAGCACACGGCTCGTGAATTCCTTCCGCTCCTTGGTTTGGTCATATTCATTCTGGCTTTTTTCTTTTCTTCATTGTGCTTTGGGAAAGGTGTCACGTAGCCTGGGCTGGCCTCAAACTTTCTGAGAGGCTGAGGATAATCTGGAACTTTACTCTTCCTGCTTTCGAGGGGAGTACAGGAGTGTGCCGCCATACGGACTTCGCATGGTGCAGGGGGTGGAGCTCAGGGCCTTGGGCACGCTAGGCAGACACTGTATCCGAGCTTGTCTCCATTCTTAAATGTGGGCAGAGGAGGAGGAGGGCAGCACACAGCGACACCCATCTCTGCGAACGGTTGCTGACTTCCTATCCCTGGCATCGTCTGAAAGGCTCTACCTCATTATCACGCAGGTATTACATTTCAATGAACTTGCGCAGAATGAGAGCGAAGAACTCAATGATCCCTGTTCAAAAAGGGAAAGAGCAGTGCTGTCCGACAGCTCTCTGGAAGGGCAGAAACAAAGCCCAGCGTCTCAGGAGCAGCAGGTGAGTCTCTGCCTTAAAACTCTCCTCTTTCCAATCGCTCATTCCACCTGCGCTGCACTTGATGATAGATGTTTATTCTGAAGATTGGGTGCAGCCTTCACATGCAGCGGTAATCCCTCGCTACCTGCAATTCCTTTCTAAGTATACCTTTTCTTTGTTCTTGGGTCCCCAACCCCATTCCTCTCTGTCTCCCTAAACTTGGTAATGCAAGGCAATGGTATTTCATTTCCCTGGCTAGCTCTGCTTTGCTCCTGTAAAAGTATCCTTTCTTTGGTGGTACTTGACTCTCTGATTGTTTCCTTTTGTTCTTTCTTTTCTTAGGCTGAATCTACAAACGAGAATGAACTGCTCGGCTGCCACTTTGGGGAACTTCTCTCCAGATTAGATAGAGCCAAACCCTACTACATTATGAGTATGGCCAACAGGCTCTACGGAGAGCAGCAGTTCCCAATCTGCCCAGTGAGTAACAGGGACCAAAGTGTCCACGGAGCATGCTCTGTATGAGCATGAGCAAGTAGACAGCTTACCTTTCACAGAGTCGGTGGGGCTACAGACTGGTGGGCATCTGGGACTTGCTTCCCGAGGTCCCAGACTTCTGTCTCCTTCCACCCAGTCTTCAGCATGGGTTAGGAGGCCGCTTCTAGGTGGCACAGCCTGAATAGAAAGAGTCATGTGATTCACAGCCCATTGGCACATGAGTGGGCTTCACAAGGTACCCATGTGGCTGTCTTTCCCAGTCAAGGTGCATGGTCATCAGATTTGGTGACCTTTCTGCCTGTCAGCTGCCCTGAGATACTTTATCGTGCCTGGATCAGGTTGTTCCCATGGGAACTGTGCTTTACAGAAGGTGCATTGTGCCACACAAGGGGACCTCACCGGGAGCCCAAAGCCACAGGCCTTGTTTCTGTGGAGAAGCAGCCTTACCCTGAGCAGAATGGGCTACAATTAGGGTCGTAGTCTCAAGAATCGTGAGGGTCGTGAACAGAGGGAAATGCCACACAGCTGGTGTGAGCCAGGCTAGTCAGGGAACCAAGGTCCTACTTTACACCACAGTAAATTATCTTACCAGGTTGGTATCTTACATCAGATTGGAAAACCCTAGAATTTTGAGAGCTAAATCCACACACGCAATTCATTTATTACAAAGTGTACACATCGGTGTCTTTTGGCGATGTATTATTTATTTTAAAATTATACTAAAATGCAAATCCATAGAAACACCCATCAAAACCATTTTAAAGTTTGCTTAAGTGGAATTAATTGTATTCCCAATGCAACGATGATGCCGTTCAGGAAACTTAGCCACTACCTGAACAGAGAGTCTGTAAACATGAATATGGCCTCCCACTCCTCTGAGTTTGGGTGGCCAGGGGTTTCTTTTTGGGGGGACTTCTTGTCACCATCTCATCTTAACGACCAGCACCTATGTGATTCTTGCAACGATCTTTCCTGTGTGTTTGAACGGAACAGGAATACGCGGAGGGTGTAATTCAATTTTACCACACGACGGTCGAAAGTATCGATTTTCGGAAGGATACCGAGAAGTCGAGACAAGAGATTAACTTCTGGGTTGAGAGTCAAAGCCAAGGTAAGAAAGGCCAGCGGCGATGCTGACAGCCCTTCCCATCTCGAAGGAAAGCAGCGGGGCCTCCTCTGCGGGTGGCTCTTCTTCTGGTGTTCGCATCTGTGTCGTGCGCATGTGTCCGAAGCGTATTCCGAGCAGCATCAAACAAGATCGGGTGTGTTCAGGATGGTAGCTGCTCAGGCACTTCTCTCATTTGTTAGTTTTATTTTCTTCCTCCTAGGAGCTCTGATTTCTAGACTTCTGAAATTATGTTTATTTACCTGTCGTGTGCGTATGCGCGTATTCATACGGACGTGTGTTTGAGGTGAGGGTGTCAGAGGACAACCCATGTGCATCCTAGGATTTAGTTTAGGATTTAGTTTAGTTTATGAGCAAGAGGCTTTACCCTCTGAGCCATCTTGGCAGCCTATGCCTTTCTGTTTCAGTCTCCCGATGCTTTTATTATGGACTTTCCTTAATCTCTTTTGGAATCGCACCATGTTTGCAGCACCAAATGTACGTGTCTTTGTCCACAGGACCGAAGCTCGTCTTCTCTATAAAACACCTATTTAAAACTGGAGTTCATCTGTCCCATTCCAATGATCAAGGACTCTGCTTGTACCTACAACATCTATCATTTAACAAACATAACATAAAACATTACAAAAAAAATATCCGTGGTTGAGCAATTACGATGTTGAAAGGCACAGTAGCAGTCACAATGCCTTCTATGTGTATGTCTCTCCTTAATATGGAAATACATCGACTAAATAAGAATCTCCCCTCGGATATATGCTTCCCGCATTGCTTCACACGATAAATGAAGAACGACGGGAAGCTAGGGGGTTCAAGACAGGGAAGTGAGTTAAGTTTATCTTTAAAGGTAGTGTACAGAAGTGGTTTTCACAGTGACCTTTTGACACGTGTGTGTGTGTGTGTGGCTATCACTAGGGTTTGCTTGTTTGCCCACCCCTCCTTCCCAGCTCCTCCTCTTCCCTGAGGGTCCCCTTCTCCTGAAAGAGTCCTCTTCCTGCTTTTGTTATCTCTTATCTCCGGGACTTTAGATCCCCTATGTGAGAGAAAGCAGGCAGTACTTTATCTGCCTCTTACCCATCACCCAGGCTTGTTTCCATCCATCTCCCTTCAGAGCTCTTCCAGGGTCCCCTTCTACTTTGGGTCAAACACT
Source organism: Cricetomys ansorgei (assembly GCA_026225945.1). Classification (NCBI taxonomy): domain Eukaryota; kingdom Metazoa; phylum Chordata; class Mammalia; order Rodentia; family Nesomyidae; genus Cricetomys; species Cricetomys ansorgei. The sequence goes on from JAMJFZ010000156.1 coordinate 35,689, forward strand.
AGAGACCAGGGCCATTTGTCTTTAATCTTGCCTACCTCGATGATACTCATTTCCGTCCACTTTGCCGCAAATAACACAATTTCATTCTTCTCCAGGGCGGAATGAAACTGTTGCGTACATGTGCATTTGTTACATGTCAGTTCTAATAACAGATACGTTAAATGGGAGGTGGGCCTCTTCAGTTTGAAGTTGGTTTTGAACTCAGCCAATAAGAGAGAGACCCAAACTCTGCTCTAAGTCATTTTTACAATTTATTTCGTTCACTTGTGGCTCCGTTGCCCTGGTCCCGGCTCCTGCTAGTCCAGCGGTTCTCAACCTGTGGGTCGTGACCCCTTTGGGGGTCGAATGACTCTTTCACAGGGTCACCTAAGACTGTCTGCATATCGGGTATTTACATTATGATTCATAACAGTGGCAAAATTACAGTCAGGAAGTAGCAACGAAAATAATTTTTCGGTTGGGGATCCAAACAACAGGAGCGACTGTATTAAACAGCCCCGGCATCCGAGGGAATGCTCTTGTTCTCAGTGCTCTGGTCTTTCTCCAGGGGGGTGGAAGAGATTCTCCCCCTCATCTCCCCAACCTTCAAGCCCCCTATAACCCTCTGGGTTTCTTGAGTAAGCTCTTGACATTCTCCAAAGTCTCTGTGAATACTTTTCAGCAACGCATGCTCAGTTGTTCTCTGGCACCCCCCTCCCCCTCCCCCCCCTTTTTTTTTCCAGGTAAAATCAAAGAGCTGTTCAGAAAGGAGGCCATTGATAATGCGACCGTGCTGGTGCTGGTGAACGCTGTTTACTTCAAGGCCAAGTGGGAGAAGGACTTTGACCCTGAACACACAGTTGATGCCCCTTTCTCTCTAAGCGAGGTACCCTGAACACACAGTTGATGCCCCTTTCCCTCTAAGCGAGGTACCCTGAACACACAGTTGATGCCCCTTTCCCTCTAAGCGAGGTACCCTGAACACACAGTTGATGCCCCTTTCTCTCTAAGCGAGGTACCCTGAACACACAGTTGATGCCCCTTTCTCTCTAAGCGAGAGAAACCGCTGGGCTCACCAGCGGTTAGTCCACTCCTAATTTCTGTTAAGGGTTATGGATAGTGTCTAGACTCAAACCTAATGCTTGGATCTGTGAGTTACGGCTTATAATTGTAATAAACCGTGTTGCGTTTTACGAAAGACCCAAAGTTCACTGAACATTTAAATATACTTATTATACAGCACACACTTATTTCAGAACATTCAGACTAAATGCATACAGTCTGTTTATCAATGAGAAGCGTGTATCGACTGGCACATGCCTATAAACCCAGCTCTTATGAGGCAGAGGCAGGAGGATCACTGGGAGTTCAAGGCCAGCCTGGTCTACATAAGGGAAACTAGGAATCTAGAGCTACATATTAAGATCTTTTCATAAACAAAACGTAAAACAAAGCAAATGTATGCACGTAGGGAAAGAGACAACCTCTTCGCTTTGAATTTGCTTCTGATCTTAGATAGCTAATTGATGAGACAACTCAGCTTTCCCCTAAGTTCTCTCCCCCATCCCCGGCCATATCTCCTTAGATTTATCTCTCCTCTATCCCCTTGTCAGAAACTGTAAACACTCTGAGTGCATGTTTCCTAAGGAAAGTGGTCTGGGGTGTTGTTCGAAGTCCCGGAAAGACGGCAGATCAGCAAGGTACTGCCTGAATATTATCATTTCAGTATTATCCAGAATAGCATTATGCAAGCGGTGGTATTATTTCCAGTTTAGATTTGAGGGAAAAGACCCAGATTGAGTTCACTAGCCACGTGGCAGGATTCTTATAAGCACCAGTCCACAGGTCTTACGTTTTTAAGCCAGATAGTTTAAGATTGGAGGGAAGGACAGAGATCAGATCCCAGCCAATCACTTGTTAGGCAGTTAGCTGTTTTTTTTACAAGCACTGGATGTCCTCATCTGTACATCGATGATCTTGCCTATCTGAACGTTACAGGGAAGTGGAGGTCTTTGCCTGGGGTCTTCGCCTCTGAAGGGAGCCTACGATGCAGGTGTCATTATTTAACATGTAGATGGTTGCTATGTAACTGTGTCTTCCCTTGGTGCTACAGAGGGTTGTTCAGGCTAGAGGGGCCAAGGGTAAATGAAGATGATAGGTCGGGATGTACTGGACATTGAAGTCTCTGTGCTTTCTGGGCTTACTTTGGCTGATTGGGGTGGGGGAGACACTGGATTGAAAATCCAGCAGTGAGTAGTCTTTAGATCCAGGGAACTGATGAAAGACACGGGAGACCAAAGTGTTGGCAAAGCAGAGGCTGCATGAATGATTGGTAGACAGAGGGATGTCTTAGGTTGTATCATGGGCTTGACTCTGGACTTCTGGTATAGATCCTTCCCTTCTTAAAGTCTCCTTGCTCTCAGGGATGTTGGGGCCAAGGGTGTCTGAGTCTTCCATGGCTTTCCATGACTACCTCCCTGTCTGCTGCAGAATGAGAAGAAGATGGTAAAGATGATGAACCAGAAGGGCAAGTTTCGAATTGGCTTCATCGAGGAGCTGCAGGCACAGATCCTGGAAATGAAGTACACCATGGGGAAGCTCAGCATGTTGGTTCTGCTTCCATCGCTCTCAGAAGACAACGTGAAGAGCCTGCAAGAGGTAGGGCTTCATTGTCATGTCTCCTAAAGTAGCTTGACCTTTGGCCTCTGCCTTACGCCCTCTGGCTGTTTAGCTGTGTATTTTTTGAGAACAGGCTCTTTGGTAGGAGTAGAAGTACTAATAGTATAAGAAAGGGATTAATGAAGTCTGGGGCGTCCGACACACTGTTCTGGTGTGTAGAGAGAAGATAGGAAGATAGATAAACAGATAGATGATAGATGGAGAGAAATAACAATGTGGTAATTATAGTAATCACCATTGTTCAAAATATATGACTTGCCAGCATTGTTTCAATGCATACTAGGAGATTTTTTATATATATATATATATATATATATATATATATATATGTATATATTTAGTTCTTGGAAGAGCCTTGTCATATTATCTCTGCTTTATAGAAAAGGAAATTTTACTTCATAGTGGCTGGGCTGACTTGACCTTACCCAGCTGAGTGTTGTCGGTCTTTGAGCATGACCCTGTCAAATGCCAAAGCATAGTAGGAAAAGATACTAATTGGCCTGCAGTTTCTAGGAAGGAAGGATTTAAATGAAGCCTAGAGAGGAAAGCTGAAAATGAATCTATTTCGAGGTTTAGAGAAAAGTACTTGGAGCGTGCATGTAACAAACTATTAAGACAGATTAACTCAGGAGCTTTGAAGTGACTGAGATGGTTTTGCAGGTTTATAATCTGAACTTAAATATTATTTTCTTCTTCTTCTTCTAGCTTGAAAAGAAAATAAGCCATGAAAAAATAATGGCCTGGAGCAGCTCAGAAAATATGCCAGAAGAATCAGTAGCCATTTCCTTCCCCCAGTTCATCATGGAAGACAGATACAATCTCAATTCTGTCCTACAAAACATGGGTGTTAAGGATATCTTTGATGAGACAAAGGCTGACCTTACTGGAATCTCTAAGAGCCCCAATCTGTATTTGTCCAAAATTGTCCACAATAGCTTCGTGGAGGTGGATGAGATGGGCACACAGGCAGCTGCGGCCAGTGGGGCTGTTGGTGCGGAGAAGGCCATCCCATCTTGGGTGGAGTTCAATGCCAATCACCCCTTTCTGTTTTTAATCCGACACAACCCTACCCAATCATTTCTTTTCTGTGGCAGGGTCTACTCTCCTTGAAGCCCCATGGTTTTTGGGTGCCTGAAGTGAATGGCAATATAGTTTTCCCCTTATAAACATGGGCATTTGTGTTTTGCTGACTGTCTGAAGATGACTGCTTTCTGTTTCAACCCCACACTCAATACCCCATGCCTCTCCTGAGCTCTGTTCTGATAACCTCTGTCACCAGAAGTCAATTCTCACCCATCTGTTAATAATGTAACCTTGCTGTCTGTCTCCCTAATCTTTACTGCCCTAAACTTTCAAGCATATAAATTCACCTTCTATGACTTGGAGGTCAACACAATGTAGACTGGTTTTGATTTATTTATGCTACCTCCATCCTCATAAAGAAATACTGTACCATTCCAAGAGATGGAGAATTCAGAATGCATTTGGGAAACTTGGTTCTATTTCTAGGGCCATTATAATCACAGGTACCTCCTAGGCAAGACTCTTGGAATCCTTTTTTATATGTGTTGCACTCCATGGAGATTTCCTGTGATGTCTTTGCCCTCCAGAGACGGTAGGAGCTGAAGTCTTATTTAAGTGATGTCTCAAGGGTGTGTGCATGTCCCAGCCAATACTCATTTTGCACTGGATAATGACATTTCCATTATGAGTTTGACCTTGACCTAAGAAGGTGGCAAGTCTGTTTTATAAATTTTGTCTTTCTCAGTTTTCCATATTGAATTATCTTGTCATCGTGCCTCTTAGGCAACATTACCATAAATTCTTGTGACTCTTTGCTCTTCCTCAGAAAATACCTATATATAGCTAGTTGCTCCAAAACACTAGGGTCTCAAAAAAAAAAAAAAAAAGGTCTAGAATCATGTGCATTGTGGTTTAAGAAATATAACCATCTGTTACCTGTCATCTCATGAATAAGAGAAGAAGGATTTGAGGGCAAGTTTAAAAAATATATCTTCAGGGCTAGAGGTAAAGCCTAGTGGTAAAGCATTTGCCTAGAACTAGCCTATCAGGAACCCATACTTCCATAATGTGGCAAAATTACACAGATAAAAGAAAAAGCATTCTAAAAAGCATTGACAGTTGAGAGAAAGAATTCGTAAAGGAGAATGAAAATCAGGCTTCTCCATGATCCTACAAGATGCACAAAAGTATTTTTGAAGCTCTGAGAGTATAAAACTAACATGTTCTGGGGTGGAGAGATGACAGAGTGCTTGAAAGCATTGGCTGCTCTCTCAGAGGACCCAGGTCTGATCCAGAACCCACAATGTAGCTTACAAGTGTTTGTAACTCTGGGCTCAAGGAATCCAATGACATCTTCTGGTCTCAGAGGGCACTAAATGTACAGGGAATATGTATATATAAAATACCCACACACATAAAAACCCCAAACTCCAACTAACATGTTTGCTATATAAAACATCATTATTCAAGTGTGACAGCAACAAGGAAGGCCTCTTGTAGTGGAATATTTAATCTTTTGATCCAACAATGAGGCTGCTCTAGGATGAAAAGAATGTTAGTGCACATCTTTAATCCCAACATAGTACACGCCTTTAATCCCAATCCAGAAAGCAGTGGTGGTACACACCTATAATCCCAGCACATGGAGTCAGAGGCAGAGTTTGGAGGGAGAAGCAGAGTAGAAGCAGTGTAGAAGTAGAGGAGGTAGCAGAGACAGGAGGCAGAGCTCAGAAGGAGTCAGTGTCAAACAGGAAGTGACGTCTGAGATGAATCAAAGTGAAGAGCAGGCAAAGTGACGAATCAGAGGAAGAATTAGCTGAGAATATGCCTAAACCTCACGATATAAAAGCAGGCTCTCAACTTAGAGTTGGAGGCAGTCTAATGCAGTCTGAAGTAGTCAGAGAGTCAACCAGAGTCAGCCAGAGTCAGAAGAGTTCAGTCAGAAGCAGTTAGCCACATCAGAAGTTCAGTTTGAACCAGTCAACTTGGAGAAGAGATTGATCCAGAACAGCTAGTGAGTCGAATCAGCCAACCTGAAGAGTCAGTTGAGTTCAGAACAGCTCTGAGCTCAGAAGCAGCTAACCAGAGTGAGTCAGTCAGCAGCGAGAAGCCTCCTAGGTATGGACTTGTATCTTTAAGATTAGATTGTATGGAGGTTGAAACCCTCTAAGGGCCAGGGATTGAATTAGCCAAAGAATAAACTGTTCTCTGCCATGAACCCACGAGAATAATTAATTAAATTATTCTACCACATCTACTTCTACAGCCTCTCGGTTAACTATCCGCTAACCCTAACTTTAAAAAGTACTTAGAAATTTTACTCTAAAAGTATAAAAGTTATTTAAAAAAAGAAGACACATGGAATATGAGTAGCAACAATGAAAAGAGCATCTGTGATTTGAAATGAAAGTAGAATTAACAATGACGGAGAAGGTTCGTATGATCTGGACATGGGAGGTGGGGGTGGCAGTTCTAAGGGGGAGAAGGAGAAGGCAGAGAAGAGAAAAGGAAGAGAAACCTTCGGGGCTGTTATTCTATTTTACAGAGGCAGCAGATAAAATACTTAACTCTAGAAATTAATAGAAAACGATGTGCAGGATTTGTACTGAATTCATGGGTAACCAGCTGAAGAACTGAGGTCATTTTCCAAAATCATTAGAGAAAAAAAATACTGAAAAACACTTCAAATTAAAGAAAAGTGATCCAGGCGGTGGTGGGACACACCTCTAATCCCAGCAGAGGCAAGGGGGATCTCAGCCTGGTCTACAGAGTAAGTTCCAGGACAGCCAGGGCTACACAGAGAAAACATAGCTTGAAAAACAAAGACACAAAAACCAAACAATGAAAAGGGAGGATGCCCAGGGAAGTGCGTTTCAGACATAACAGCGGTCAGTGGATCCAGATGGGCTAGTCTCGGTGAGGGAAGCTGGCAAGGCCAGTCACTGCATTATAACAACCAAGGATCCAGTCACAAAGTCTGTACAGAGACTGTGCTAGTCAGTTTTTCCCAAGGAAACAAGACCGATAGGGTGAAGGCATAGACACACAGACAGTTATAGAGAAAGCACGTTGTGAGGAATTGCTTCCGGAGAAGTCCCACGATGTGTAATGCACACCTAGGAACTAGGTAAGCACGTTTGTTATGCAGGCTCACAGCTACACACCGACTTCTGCTCCACTTTTTGCTGACATTTCTACAGTTTTTTTTAAAAGTTATTGTGGTAAGTTCTTCAGGAATGTCCCCAAAAGTGTGTTCTTTAAATCATTGACTGTTCAGAGTGTTCCCCGATGGACTTCATTTTTGAAGAGTATTTGTTGGGATGTAGAAACCTTGGCTTAGAGTTCCTTTAAATAAAATAAAAGATTATACAAAGCAAAATATATATCATATATTATATACACAACATAGAAATATAATAACAAAAATAAAAATAATAAAACAAAAATTTCACTGAGGGGCTGGGGATGTTATTCAGTTGGGAGACCACTTGTCTAGAATGCATGAGTCTGGACTCAACCCTCAGCACTCTGTAAAGTGGGTCTGGTGGTACATATCTGCAGCCCCACAGAACACACACACACACACACACACACACACACACACACACACACACACACGCATATACACACAGACACACACACACACACAGACACACACACACAGACACACACGCATATACACACAGACACACACACAGACACACACACACACACACAGACACACACGCATATACACACAGACACACACACACACAGAGACACACACACACACACACACACACACACACACACGACATATACACACAGACACACACACACACACAGACACACACACACACACAGACACACACACACACACACACACAGAGACACACACACACACACACACACACACACAGACACACATACACACACAGACACACACACACACACAGAGACACACACACACACACACACACACACACACACACACACACACACACACACACACATACACACACACATACACACACACACAGACACACACACACACAGACACACACACACACAGACACACACACACACACAGACACACACGCATATACACACAGACACACACATCACAGACACACACACAGAGGCACACACACAGGCACACACACACACAGACACACACACATCACAGACACACACACACAGACACACACAGAGGCACACACACACACAGACACACACACACACAGATACACACACACAGACACACACGCATATACACACAGACACACAGACACACACATCACAGACACACACACACACAGACACACACACACACAGAGACACACACACACAGACACACACATCACAGACACACACACACACAGACACACACACACACAGACACACACACACACAGACACACACGCAGGCACACACACAGACACACACATCACAGACACACACATCACAGACACACACACACACACACAGAGGCACACACACATACATTGTATAATGTTCATAATATTCACATATCCCATTGATTTGCATATTGCTCTCGAGAATTCTAAGTTCACTTTCCTGTACTTTACAATAGATGTCTTGATTCCTCCCCTCTTCCGTCCTCCCTCCCTCCCTCCCTCCTTCCTCCCCTCTCCTTCCCTTTCTTCCCTCTCTCTGGCAATGTTGGAGAACCAACTTTTGGGGCTTACTCTAGGTTTCATCATTTTTCTGTCAGTTTCCCAGGTACATATTCCTAGGCAATTTCAATATCCAGACTCAGGATTTGTTTTTGAAATACTTCATCGTATCAAAGGTCTAAATCATTTCTAAATCTGCCCCACTGTCTGATTTCTGTTGTTCAGAGACAATTGCACATATTTTAGGCTTCCTTGCTTTCTCTATTTCTGTTCCCTCTCTCTGACCCTTTCACTCCGTATTTTGCTTTTGTTCTCTAGGCTCTTCTTATATCTCTTCTCTATGCTCCGATTGTACTTTATCCTGGAGGCAACTTGTCTAGTCTCATTTCTGGGACAAACTAGTCATCTCTATAATTTTATTTCCTGTTTTAAGACAACAATAAATACATGCCTTCCCTTCTGTTGCAACTTTTGTTATGCACATCTTTTCCAAATCATGGCTCCAGGCGTCTTTCCTGCCCTCGGTGCTTGTCCAGTGTTACTTAACAGTGCCCTGCTGAAGGCTTCTTATGTGGTCGACTTGCCGGGCTGAGGTCTCAGCAGCTGCAGCGTGGTTGATTTTACTGCGTCCCTCCTACGTTTCTCAGGGCGTGTCTTTACTGTCAAATTTTCCCAGGTCTGTGTTCTCAGGCTATTTCAATGTCTAGATTTAGAGTTAATTTTTGAATTTTTATAGATTTTTAAAGACACCCTTGCCTGTGTTTGCTAAACTGTGTAAAATACTCAGACTACAAGGGAATGGAATGTCACGAAGGTTTTGTGCGCATGTGCGAGCTGTATTTCGTTTTCCTTGGTTCAAGACTGCCCTCTTCTGTTTGTATAGATATGTGCAGTTTCAGAAAGGATGTCCAGGGAATGGTGGTGTATTCCTTCCGCAGAGTACTTGCCTAGCATGTGTGAGGTTCAGTGTTCCATCTGTGCCTAGATGTGTGTGTGTGTGTGTGTGTTTGTGTTTCCTCATTACTGCTGTTGTTGGAGTGAATATGTTCACTGAGATTTAAAACTGAGTGGCTTCGGTTTTTATCACAGGAATACATATTGCTAAAGGGACACCAAGATGCCGTTTGATAATTTTATAATTGTTTTTTATTAGAAAAAAACCCATATGAATAAATCGTGAATTTATAAATTGTGAGGAGAATTCTTCAAGGTGATTAGTGAGCTATCCCCTGCAAAAGGTTGCTCAACTCGCCAGCAATAAATTCGATCTTACTAATTCATAAAGCTGTTGTCTATTAGGAACTGCCTTTTGGTATACACAGTGTTGTGTATATATATCTTGTCAGGAGAATGCGAATTTAATGGAAGAAGACCATCGAATCAGAGCTATCGCTCTACTTCAGTAGTCCTTACTGTGGATCTAATAGAGAGTGGATGCTCAACATTTGTTGAGAAAATCATGGAAAGCCCCTAACCTGATTCATAAAAACAAAACAGCAAAACAAAACACTTCCCCTCAAAGACACAAACAAAAACCAACTATGACGTACTCATCAGTGAATAGAACAAAGTTTTCTTCTGAGCGTCTTAGTCATTGTTCTGTTGCTGTGAAGACACATCATGTCCAAGATAAAAGAACCCTTCTAAAGGAAAGTATTTACTTGAGGCTTGCTCACAGTTTCAGAGGTTTCATCCGTTATCAGCAAGAGAGAAACTCCTGGGCTTGGAGAGGGCTTTTTGAATCCTCTCATCCCCCAGGGACACACTTCTTCCAGAAAGGCCATACCTCCTAATCCTTTCAAATCGTGCCACTCCCTCTGAGCCCATGGAGACTGATTTTATTCAAACAGCCCCGTGAGGAGTAACACCACTGTGAAAATATCGAAGTGTGAATGTGTAGCTGGGTGTGGTAGTTGGTGCTGCAATCTCAACCAGTACTCAGGAGACTGAAGTAGGAAGGTTGCAAATTGGAGGACAGCAGAGAGCTTTTAAATTACAAAACCAAAAATAAATAAACATTTCAAGTAGAACTTAAATACTGCCCTTTTCTAGTTGCCCCCCATTTTGTTCCTCTTCAAGATATAATTACTGTGATTCCTCCTGGCAAGCACTCTAGGTTAGCTTCGCTGCCTTGGAATTTCACATCCGTACAATCACATGCTAGGATTTTGATTTTTTATACTTAGCTACTTTAAGAAATACTGTTTGTGAAATTAATTCATTTTACTCTCTGAAGTGTCCTACGATGTAAGCCCGTCGCAATTAATTTTTAAAATGCTGTTAATGTACATTTGGCTTCCTGGTATCCGGTCATTTTAAATAAGGCTGCTGTAAACACTCCACACGTGACTCTTGGTGCTCTGCATGTATTTAACGAGAAGCATACTTGACGTGGAATTGCCAGGACGTGGGGTATATATGTTCAGTTCCAGTAGTGTCTCCTGATCAATGAAGGTGTTCGTATTTTATGCACTTTAATTTCCTTGCTCTGATCACAAACAGCAAAAAAATTTTTCTATATGATTTCTGTCTCCCTATAAATGTTACCAAGGGACAGAAAAGACGATAGATAAACTCCCTGCACAATGTGTTAAAAATAACAAGGCATTCATTTTAAAGAACCCACCTTTATATCCAAAGAGAATCGGTTACAGGTCTTGTTAAATCAAGAATTTATGCAAAGGAGAATATATATATATAAGAATCGCTGAAGAATTTTGCAATTTTTGCGAAAGCGCCGACATGTTTGGGCTCCGTACCAAGCGTAGGCTTGTCGTAGGTCGAGTACCTTAGAAGCCAAGCCCAAAACACTCATATTTTTGTTCTTGCGATTTTTCAGAGGAAGGTGCTTCTCTGAGAAGAGAAAGTTGGAGCAAGCACAAGCGATAATGAGTTGATATCGCAGGGAGAGCCTAGAACCGGGACTATGTGATAGTCCTGCTGGAAATGGGTTATGGGCGAGTGTGTGTGTGTGGGCATGCCTCCATTCCCACGTGAAAATGTTATACAGTTTCACACATGCGTACGACTAGTTTTAGCCATTTTACCCGTTTCTCCCATTTGTTCCTCTTCTCCTTCCAGCAAACCCTTCTTTTCCTCAACGGGCCTTCCTCCATTTTCCCGCTTTCTTTCTTCCGAGTTTAATGATAGTTGCTTGCAGGAGCGTGAGGGAGGGGCTGCTCACTAGAGCAAGAGCACCATTAGGGCGCCACTGAAGAGTACGACACCTGTTCTCCCGTTAACCACCAACCACCCGTGGTTTCTCAGAGCTGAGGCCCCACAGATGCCTCTCTCTTTCATGATGGCATGTTGGTGGAGACAGCCTGTAGTGGATAGCCACAGCTGTGTGGTAGAACACCTACAGGGCGGCTCAGCACAGAAGACAAGGAGACATATTTATTGGTACAAACCGTGTCAGATCTCAGCAAAGGGAACCACTCTTCTGGCCCCCACCATACTCGATCTACAGTGGAACCCTGAGTGTCTCAGCTCAGGTGTTTTTATTGACTCAGAACTCCTCAGGTGCAGATCCTGAGCAATCGAACATCCCCCACAGAAATCCAACACCTGCAGACAATACAGAACGCCCTAGACCTAGGCTAGCCCCCTCACCCAACAGTGCATAAAACAATTTCAAACATAACTAAAAATAAACTTCCCCAATACTTCTCCTTTTCTGTATAAAAGATTGCTATACCTTTACAACACAATTTAATACTATACCAGCAAAACTATTTACTGAGAGTTGCTAATGCACAGGACCAAATAATATCAAACATCTATCAAGCTTTTCACAATGTCCTTGGACAGCAGAAAAACATTACCAATGTCCAATTATATGGAATTCACTCAGGATCTTCTGGGCTCCTCCAAAGGGCTTGGGTCACTTCTTAGGCTCTGCCTTCTGCAGCGCACACAGCTTGTCCTCCAGGCTCTGATTGGCTCACATGACTGCTGCTGCTGTTCTTGGTGGTCATTCCATGGCACTGGCATCTCAAAATGCTGGGGTCTTCCGCAGCAACTGGGCTGCACTTTCACCAATAGCCTCTCCGGAGCATCTTAGTTCAGGAGTTTTTATTGGTTTAGAACTCCTCAGGTGCAGATCATAAGCAATCAAACATACCGCCCCACAGAAATCCAACAGCTGCAGACAATACAGAATGCCCTAGACCTAGGCAGCCCCTCACCCAACAGTGCATAAAACAATTCAAACATAACTAACAATAGCCTTCTCTAACACAGTTGCAGTGACTTTAGGACGGCAGTGGCCGTGTCGGGTCCAGAAGACAGCATTTTGATGTCCACCTCGCCATCCTCGGACTCGTACATCCTTTCTGTCTCCCCTTCCCCAGTGTTTCCTGAGCCTGGGAAGGGATGATACAGATGCCTTATTGAGGACCAAACACGCCAATTGTGGTATCGTTTATTCTCGGTACCTTGGCTAGTTATGAGTTCTTGCATTAGCCAGCCAGTAGCCACCACCCACTGAAATAAGAAACTTCTTAGACGAGGAAGGCTGAGTCTCCCCAATCTCAGACGGTGATTGGGAAATAGGTGGAACTATCTTTTTCACACCAGGGAGCCATGACTGAGTTATACATAGCTTCTGAGTTGGTAGATCCTATTTAGATGAGGATCATTGACCCCAGTAAAGAGCAGATGGGGGAATAGACATACAGGCACGGAAAGGAATCTGGTTGGACACCGGCAGCATCTAGGACTCATTATAGGCTTGAAGAAGAACCATGCTGTAAGTCAGTATAAGCAATGGACGTGTAGAAATTGTAACAGAGCCGGGAACTGTGGGAGAGAACAGGGAATCCGGCGAAGTCTGCTTCAGGACTCGCTTCTTTCATCTCCTCGCCCATTGACAACAATATTTTCTTTCCCAAGGCTGTTTTGAAGCCAGAAAGAAGAGACTGATGAAGTAGAAGACATGGGAAGAATTCATGATTGGGGATGGTGACTATACTGGGAACGTGTAGTGGAATGTGTAACCATAGAGAGTCATTTCAGTGTCCACTGGCTTACAACAGGAGCAGTTACTGGTCAATGGATGGTCACTGGATGACGTCATCCATGGTCAATGGATGACGCTGTGAGTGGGTCACTGAAGACAGTGAGGAACGCCAGGGAAGGGAGACGCCATCAGGATGCACGGAGACTACGGAGGAAGACCAGGGAAGGGAGACGCCATCACGATGTACAGAGACTACGGAGTAGAGGGAGCAGTTAGCAAGGACAGAGAGGCCAGGTGCTGGGGACCATCAGGAGGGACCTCCTATTTGGGAATGGGCAGTACAAGCAAGATGGCGAAAGCGTCCAAAGCGGTGCATTGAAGTCAAATGAAGGGAGCATGGCTTGGGAGTAGCAAGAGCTGGTTGGAGCCATAATGGACCATGATACAAGGACTGTTCCCAGAGAAGCCTGACCTCAGGGGGAGCCACGTCTCCCTGTAAGTGCAGGAAATATTCCTCCAAAGAAGCTGAGAGCTTTGGGAAATAGCTACACAATGGGGCAGGGAGTGTAAGGGCCACAGAGAAAGATTAGAGAACGAAAGCATGAAATATTAATGTAGACTCAAGGACTTTATGCTGTCAGATTTCCTAACACGACCTTATCCTTGACATCAGGGTTAGTTATAACTAATTAAAACCCCCCCAACGTTTTCATTCACTGATGCTAAGGTTAGTTATAATTAAGTGCTGATTCTCTCTAAACCTTACTCGATTTGCATATTTCGGTGACAAAAAAAAAACCCCAAAACCCAGAAGCTGATTAAATACTGTTTTGAAATTGCTTTAAAGGCCATAATATTAAAAAAAAAAGCCAATCGTAAATAACTGAGATGGGTCTGTTCATGAGCTACTCCTTACGGCTGTGTCTGACAAGAGACCCTCCAGGAGCAGCTGCTCAGTCACTGTGCAAACCTTCACACCCTTTGTTAAGACCGAAGCTGAGTCCAATCTCCGACGTTTCTCTGGTTCTTTTGGTGTTCTAGTAAACCCAGTTGGGATGTTCCAGGGTTGGCAAAACTGGATTTGAGAGGTGCAGTTTCCTACCAAGCTTCTTTCAGTTTGTAAATTGTTTTCCCGAACCCCCACGGCATGGTTGAATATTCATGAAGTGTTAGCGTTTAGCACAGTGTCTGGTACCTTTGGTAGACTCAGTAATTATTTACTGGATGCACTCTGATGTGATCCTTCTTAATTAGTGGACTTATTTGGGAGCAGGTATAGTTTTGTATGTGTGTGTGGTGTGTGTACTTATACCTGCAAGTTTGAAGTTGCCTGCCCAGACGTTGCTCTTTCTTCTAGTTCATGCCTAGAATACTAACGTTCTTTAATCTTCTTATTTGCATTTGACACCACAAAGTAATACAAGTGCAAAATGAAGCTACTTATACTGAATGACTAGTCGGGACCCAACACTGTGGATCTGTGGTAAGTAGAGCCTGCTTTAACTGACATTTTCATTAGGTTACATAAACAAGTGGCTCTCTGTGCATCCATTCTAATTACCTGGCGTGATTAAAAATTCTGATGTTGGCTCTCATCACAGACAGGGTGAGGTGACTCTTTCTGGGTTGGAGCTGGGTCATAGACATCTTCCTAAAGTTGCTCAGAAGAATGTGATGTGTTTCCGAGGTGCGGAGTTGCTGCCCTAAACACCCTTTCCCTCTCAGAACACCCCTGATATCCTTGAAGGGTGAAGGGCCTCTCCTGGGTTGTTTCTTTGCCTCGTGGGCTGTAATTCCCTTGAGTTTGCATTGCAATTTTATCCTACGGTCCTGGTTTGAACATCTGCTTTCAATCCTGTCTTGTTCTCTGGTTGATTTGAATGTCTTTGTGTTTGGTTTTTCCGTGGAAATCTTGAAGAAGTTCACTTCCTGTGTGTCTGAAGCACATGTTATTTGGGTTAAAGTTGAAAGCACAATTGCTGATAACTTCAAGGCCACAAGGAAAATATACAAAATTAAGGTGTCAGTTTTCTCATAAACCTCGTGTGCTCTTTTTATTAGGGAAATTATCGTTGAGAAACCCGAGGCTGTTTCGCTGGTAAGACAAACTATAATGACTAGGGAGAGGCAGAGCGTGCTATAAATTAAAGACCTCAGCGGCTCCCATTACACAGCTTCCCAGTTCCCTGCTCATCTGCTTCTGTCTCTTCAAGAGCCAGGTAAGCTCGTCCTCGGATCCAGCTTAAGGCTGCTGTGTTTTGAGACCATGGATGCTTGTTGATTAGAAATAAATGTATTTTATTGTGCATGGACTTTTCTCGAGGTGATGTTATGTCTTTCAGTAACTGAATGGCCATGGTAATGTGTCTCCTCCATCTTGTTGGGTAGTGAGTTAGATCCTTTTGTTTCTGAGTAAGGACTCCCGATAAAGGATGTGAGGCCGAGCCTCTACAGTAGGTACTGGGGATTCCGTAGCAAGGGTTGGACTTCAAGTATGAGGGCTGTCAGGAGCTTTAATCATCTTATTTTGTTTTGAGTTTCTTTATAAACTTTAAGAAATAAATGCTGAAGAAAACATAAAGCAAAGTCATTTCTACCTGTGTGTTTTTGAAGAATATTACCTGGTCTTTGAAAATTATTTTTGTGAGTTAATACAAGTAAGATTAGCTCATTGAATAAAACCGAAACAATACAAAAAAAATGTACGAGAAAAGAAAATCCTTACTCCCACTTAATAATCCATGACTAAGGATACGCCACTGCCCGTTGGAAGAAAACACAGCCCACAGTAAAGTTTTTGTAAGGTTAGGGAATAGGGATTAATAGACTTACTATGTTCTGCTACACTGGACTGGATTTGGATCTATTGATGTTGAAAGTCATTTTGAGGCAAGGTCTTATTCTTAGCAAAACGAGGACCTTTTGCAGAATTGGCGAGCTCGTCGATCGGCTGACACATGAGGAGGTACACTCGGAGCCCAAGGCGAGGAGCCGAGTGTTCTCTGACCTTCTAAAGGAGGTGATAACAGCAGGCCTCCTGGGTAAACATCAGCTATTGTTGGCATTACATATGGGTTCTGTTTCTCACGCTATGAGTATATATATGTTGTTCTAATGAAACTCGGGGCTGTGGTGTTTGTTCACTGTATGCCCTCCTGAATCTTTCTCTATTCTCTGACTTTTTCTCAACCTTCACCCTGCCTCTCAGGTACTGTTGGACTTAGCTGGCTGGCACTGGCATATTGAGAAATGGAAAGTGTCAAATAGGAACACAACCATTGTCATTATAATTCATCTGGATTGGAGAACACCGATTGAAACCGAGGTCAGTAGGGATTTCTGTGTTTTCAGAACTCTGCCTTACTTCCCACAAGCTGCAAGGCTGGGTCAACTGGACTTCCGCAGGTCAAAGGGTGGGTCTCTTTGGAGAAGCTCATTGTAAGATGTGGAGGTAGGAAGCACATTCTAACCACAAATAAACAAGAGGAGAAAGCCATTAAGGCATTACACTACCTCCTGGGGAAATGAGAAATGGAAACTTCCGGATGAAACTGGACCTCCAGATGACTTATGTCTTCTGTCATGGGAGCAGGGGGAAGAAAGGGGCAGCAGTTCTGAGAGGGTCCAAAAATCTCAGCGTTCTGGATAAATGAAGGAAAGTGTAGCCACAGCATAAAGCACCCCAGTCCAGATGTGACGATTGTTATCACTGTTCTAGATTGCTCGGAAACCATCATGGAGTCGCTAGGCACAGCCACCACACAGTTTGGGTTTGATATTTTCAAAGAACTGAATAAAACAAATGATGGCAACATCTTATTCTCCCCTGTGAGCATCTCAACAGCCATTGGCATGATCCTACTGGGGACCCAGGGAACCACTTCCTCTGAGATACAGAAGGTGGGTAGCTTCTAATGCTTCTCAGGCAGAGGCTTGGCTTTGAAGTTGAACCCTCTAGCATTGTCTTGAGAATGTGCTCTCCTTGATCTGCTGGCCAGAAAATAGATGATGAAGACATGGAACAATTTCAGGTCTGTCAGGGAAGGCCCCCTCCCTCTCCAGATACCACAGTATCATATGTTCCTTGATGCTTGGGATTCCTTGGAGCTGGGGTGTCGATGAGTAGTACGAGTAGTTAAAGATAGACTAGGAAAGCTACCGGCACTAGCTATGTAGTTTCTATTTGGTGTAAACGACGTATCAAAGTCAAAGACCTGAATGAGCTGTGACAAGGCTCCTCTGAATAGATCAGTGACCTAAACTTTTCCCTGGTTTTCGAGGAGATGATGTTGTCTGTATACGATTGAAAACACCTTAGTGTCAGCCTTCCTTTGATAGTGTGCAGTTTCTCTCTATTCTGACAGTAACAACAGTATTTTCTCTCTACCAGGTACTTTATTCTGAAAAAGGTACAGAAAGTTCCAGGATAAAGTCCAGAGAAAAAGAGGTGGGCACATGCTTTATATCCCCTTGTGTGAGTGCATTTTCAGTGTAGGGTTAATATAGAAAAGCACTAGGAAAAGCATAGAAGAGATAATATCAAGCAGCAGCCACTGGAGCCAAGTAATATTTCTAGGAGTATTAATTAATCTATTTTCTGTTGCTATCTCAAAGAACTAGAGGCTGGAAGCTTTATAAATAAAAGCTTGCTTATTAAGCTTATGGTTTTGGAGGCTGAAAGTCCCCAGATTGGGTGGTTTTATTTGTTTGGTTTCCATGGAGAGTCTTCTGGGATGCATTATAATGTAGAGTATCAGGAGGATGAACACCAGAGACACGCAGAAGAGGCTGAGCTCATGGGCTGGTCTTGCGCTATAAAATCTATTCTCACAGGAATTGACTCACTTTGGGAGACTATCATTAACCCTTTTTGAGGGCAGTACCTTTGGTGACCTAATCACCTTTCTTACTATGTCCCTTAAGTGCTTCTCCACCTACTAACCCTATATGAAATTCTTGGAGGAAAAAAAACATCTCTAATCACAGCATTTGGGCTTTACACAATAAATTCTCAATATGAAGAAGAGACCATAGCTTTAACAGACAGCAGCCACTATGAATGCTGACACACGGAAAGATTCTTACAGCAGCATGCACGGGCTTTGGGGTTACAGAGAACTGGGTCAAGTTCTGGCTCAGGCGTGGAAAGAATATGAGACTTTGGCACGTAATTCACTTTTAGTCTTCTCTGACATTTCTAATAGAATCGTCCAGATCACACATTCAGCTCAGTACTTGTGGGAGATGTAAGCAACATTGTTGCTAAACTGAATTGGTATTTTGCCCGTCTGCTAATATTTCCTTAAACACTATCAGCAAGGACCATCGGTCATCTTTCAGATCTAGTGATCCAGTATCTCTCGCTTGGTCTTACCAAATACAGGGTGGTGATGAGGCGCATTAGGTCAGGGTTAGCAGCGGGAGGTGATCAAAGCTGTCAGAAGGGCGAAATTGCTCTGACAGGAATCACAACCCAGTACCTCTCATAAAGTCATGCTTTCATAACCTCCCCATGCCAGGTTGTCTGGGTGGCTCGGTTTCAGCCACGGACTTGGGCTTCCATCTCAGGTGTTGTTTTATTTTTTTAAACTGAGTTAGGTCAGGTGGCTGCTCTCAAGTGCATTCAACTGCCACATGCTGCTTCCAGAGCACTCCTTTCTCAGCATAGGCGTCCCTGCAGAACCTTGCCCTGGATTAGACGAGGCTTCTTTCCTTGGACACATGCCCTTCTTCTGGGTGGAGAGGGTCATGGCTGGGTGGAAGCTGACTTTCAGGTTTGGGCAGGTATAATCTGCCTTCTGCTGGCTTCTACCTTGAGCCAGCCCTATGCCCTCCCCGGGGTGTTTTGGGTTGCTGAGGAAACAGGAAGCGTAGAGATACTGACTGCTACAAGGATATTGAGGTCCGGGCGTATTTCAGAGGCAGGTTTATCTAATCTCCCCACTAACAGATGAAGAAACAGAAATCCGATTGCCAAGTTGACATTTACCACTCGATTATCACACGAATTCAGAGTGTTCTGAGACTTTCTGTTACAAGGTGATGTTAAAATCTCAAGCCTAGGTAGGTGAGGTAGAGGAATACTGCAGAGGGTACCTCTCCGAGTGTGAGCAAACAAGAAACAAACAAAATGAAACAAAAACGTTCCCAATTCCTGGTGCACTACCTTCCCAGAGGATCCGTTGTCCTGAGTTAGGCATCCATCACCCAGTTCACTTTTCATTTTCTGGCACTAGGCATCTTTTTGCCCTCATTCTTTGCAGTGTGGTTATCTTTGGACCAACACTGTCATCCTAGCTGGTTCGTGATTACAGTTCTTTATCGATTCCTTCCTTCCTTCCTTCCTTCCTTGCTTCCTTCCTTCCCTCCCTCTCTCCCTCCTTCCTTCCTTCCTCTTTCCTCCCTTCCTCCCTCCCTCCCTTCCCCTTCTTTCTTTTCTTTTTCCTTCTTCTTTTTTTTTCTTTTCTTTAGACAGGGTCTCCTGTATTCCTAGTCGGCTTGGAACTTGCCACATAGACACGCTGGCTTTGAACTCACAGAGCTCTTCCCAGTTCTGCCTTCTGAGTGCTGAGATTAAAGACATGTACCACTGTGTCCAACCTGGGACATCTAACCCTTTCAATAAAATTATTGAAATGCACCAACAGCGAAACAAACAAATCAACAAAAACACCTTTCTGGGGACTGTCTGTGAGAAGCTTGTGCGTGTGATGCAGCTGAAAATGTTTGTGAGCTGTTACTTAGACATTCTCCCTGTTGATGTTTAGTGACACCGCAGGGTTCAGTGCATGGGTACCTCGTTTGTATCATACCTTAAATTCAGATGGGACAGAGACGAGACCCTCAAGTGGCTTCTCAGAAGTCAGAATGCTGGACATAGGTTTCACTCTTCTGTCTGTCTTCTTCTTGGGGTGGAGTTAGGAGCAGGCTCTCATGTGCAGTCTTCGTGCTGGGTTGTGGGGAGGTGCTGGGTTGTGGGGAGGTGCTGGAGTGAGTGAGATCCAAGGATTTCCCTGCTGGGTTTAGCGTACTCATCTTTACACTTACTTAAGGATCAACTGGGTTGGAACATTTCCCCAGGTGACTTTGTTAACATGATGCCTCTTTGTGGGGAGGCTTGGAATGCCTATTCTGCAATAGTTCTGGTGTCAATTCCTTGGTGGTTCTTTTAGTAATGATTTCTGTACAGTGGGTGCTGTCAGATTGTGTTAGACTCTGCTTGCGTTTGAATGACTGTGTGGTTGTGTGTGGAGTTCTAAGTTTATACTTTTTTAATTTACATTTCCATGATGGCTAAGGGTGTTGAACATTTCTTTAAGTGTTTTTCAGCCCCTCTGCTGAGAAGTCTCTGGATGGATTTGCACACCATTCTTAATGGGCTCATGTGTTATGCTGACGTCTACTTCCTTGAGTTCTTTATATGTCTTGAATATCGGCACTCTATAGGATGAGGAGTTGGTAAAGACCTTCTCCCATTCTGCAGGCTGCTGTTTTGTCTTATTGCCAATGCTCTTTGCCTGGTAGAGGCTTTTCAGTTTCATGAGGTCTCATTTATTAATCACTGATCTTAGTGCCTGAGCTATGGGTGTTTTGTTCAGGAAGTAGTCTCCTGTGCCAATGCATTTAAGTCTATTCTCCACTCTCTCTTCTATCAGGTTCAGTGTGTCTGGTTTCATGTTGCGGTGTTTGATCTACTTGGCCATGAGTTTTGTGCGGAGTGATAAGTATGGATCTATTTGCATTCTTCTACAGGCAGACATCAAGTTTGACCAGCACCATTTGTTGAAGATACTGTCTTTTAAACATGTTTTCAAGGACCAACATTCTCTAGTACATTTTCCTGAATGGGAAGGCAGGTTTGTTTGTGGCTGTGGCTGCTTGCTATTTTCTATGAGTTTTGAGTTGGTACTTGTCTGTTCACAATTTACAATTTTGGAACACGATCCTATACTTAGTTGACGATCTTGAGGGTACAATGAAGCCTGCTATGTAGCTAGTTTTGTGATGAAGATATCTTTTTTACCTATTGAGTAAGAGTTCCCTGTGTGTCCTAATCAAGCTACACAGCCGGAAAAATGATGGATGGCCACTTTAAGTCTCATAGCAGTAAGGAGGAAGCAAAGGTCAAATTGAGCTTCATAGATACATCAAGGAGAGCATGGATGGACATTTTCAATATAAATGTCTTCAAATAGTTATTAATCCCTTTGAAAACTTAGCTGCTTATTATTTTTCAGGTATGGTGGTAGACAGCTGGGGCATGAGAAATGAAAACAAGAGACACAACAACAATTAAACACACACCTAAGCATCCGGTTGTACAAGAGACTTGCTTTTCGGTTCTCTCGTGGAGTCAGAAGTAGGCCTCTCCCTGCGTCCTCTGTGAATTAAAACAACCAGAGCCCACTCGGCAGGTCGTGAGACAATGCTCTGCTCTGTTGTAATGAAGTGTTTTGGCTCACCCAGCCTTGCCACACAATGCCCACAGCACTCAATCGGAAAGCGGCCACACCCTACAGAAGAGATTCAGAAGATTTTGACTTTTTTTTTTTTTTCCCAAAAAATAGTGACACATTTCATTTCAGTCCAATTTGTGGTTCTGATGAACGGTTACTTACTCCATCAAGAACCACTTCCATTTCTCACCGTTTTTAAAAAAAGAAATAAACCAGTGCTAGTTGAAAGGAATTATCTGGGGAAGCATTTACATTTCTAAGCGTTTAGGGTATCTGGGTAGATGAAAAACAAATGTATGAAATACTTAGTGAGCAGCTACATTTGAGACCCAAAATGCAAACTGGATCAGAAAAGAAAGACTTGTGGTATTAGGGCTTCTGGAGACTTCTCTGTGGAGCTCAGACTGGCTATGAGTCTCAATTCTCCCCTCAGATTTGCTCACCAGAGGAAGGACTCCAGCCACATCTTTTTGGAAGAGAATCTAGGCTTGCTTCTGCCAACATAACCCACTGAGTTTTTGTTTGGATTTTGAAGGTTGGGAAGACAGAAGACATTCATCATCAATTCCAAAAGTTTTTGACTGACATAAGCAAATTCCCTAAAGATAATGAGCTGAAAATAAGCAACAGACTGTTCGGAGAAAAAACGTACCCCTTCATTAGAGTAAGTTCCGCTTTGTCTGCTACATCTCTGCGTGACGGCAACAGACGGCCACACGCTTGTTAGGACCGAGTCTTGTGGCCGTGCAGCCATATTGGCTGCTTGCCAAGGTCCTGTTTTACTAGTCTTTCCAGCTTGGTTTGCAGACGTGCTGTTCCTGCTAGTCCTGGGAGCCTGAACCTGATTTTTGCTCATTTTTGCTTTAAGCACATAGCATCTGAATGACAGTGCCTGGAAGTAATGAATGAGAGCCATTTACCCAGGACCTAAAAATCCAAGTTTTTGATATTGGTTTTCCTAACGCACAGACACATTTATAAAGAAGTGTTTGTACTTGATAAACTTTTCAACCTCTTTTCTATTTCTTCCCAATCTCTCCTAAAGAAATACATAGAGTATGCTGAAGTATATTACCATGCATCTCTGGAGCCCGTTGATTTTGTAAATGCTGCAGACGAAAGTCGAAAGAAGATTAATTCCTGGGTTGAAAGCCAAACTCACGGTAGAGTATGGATAGGTTTTTTTTTTTTTTTTTTTTTTTTTTTTCCCGCCCAAAAGCTCTTGATCACCAGCTGTGACCAAAGTCTTGGGCTTGAGCTGCAGATGCCTGGCCATTAAGCTTCCGGAGGATATAGAGAAGGGTTTGGCAGAATGGTACGGACAAGGATGGGCATAAAGGTTGGATAGGTGCTGCAGAGGGTGGAATGTGACCGTGGGGAATTGTGGGAACAAGCTGTGGATCATGTTGCCTT
The DNA here is from genome assembly GCA_026225945.1 of Cricetomys ansorgei. NCBI lineage: Eukaryota > Metazoa > Chordata > Mammalia > Rodentia > Nesomyidae > Cricetomys > Cricetomys ansorgei. Next base: position 58,815 of record JAMJFZ010000156.1, read on the forward strand.
TGCATTTCCGGGGCTGGCGTCATGCTTGTCTTGGGCTTATTCTTTATTTCACAGACATTCTTTCTGGGTCTGGGGTCCTAAGAGCAAATGGCATAGAGAGTTTCCATTGTCTTTGTGGAATGAGGCTCATATGGCTCTTTCACCAAGGCCTGTCTGCTCCCTACAGCTGGGGTTACATAGGCCTCTTTTCCAGCTGGGCATCTTATAGGGGTGATTAGACCTTCAGACCTCTGCACAGCAGGAGAGTTGAGGAGTCTTTCCCCCATCTGTCTCTTTTCGTCCTCTATTACTAATCAAACATATAAGAGATATTATAGAAATGTTAGAATGGAAATGCTCTTTGGGGATCCATAGGTGTTATCTACCACTTTCTATCACCACTCTTAATGAGATCTGCCACGACAATGAATATTTTTCTAAAGAAAGAAAATTAAAACAACCAGGAAAGAGGGGCATATTGATAGGTTGGCTGAATAGAATTTTTCAATACTTACTGTGGTATGGACTGAACAAGAATCCAAAATGAATGCTCTGGGGCTGGGAGGTGCCTGCACAATCACGAATCCCAGAGCTCAGATTCCCAGAGCCCATGTCAGGGCTGAGAACAATGTGCTATGTGTCTGGGACTAGCACTGGGAATTGCAGGGCAGAGAGCGGCGGACACTTGCTGGCCAGCTAGACGGCTTGAACTGGTGAGTACCAGGTTCAGGGAGCGTTTCTGTCAAGGCGGAGTGTGGTAGAGGAAGAGAATTTCACGTTGGACTTTGGGGTGCACAGACGAGAGCTCCTCCTTTCATGCATACACTTTCAATTCTGTTTCCAACAAAGTAAGGAGTTTCTGAACTGCGCATGAGGACTCTGTTGAGTAGCTAAGAATAATAGCCGAAACAGAGCGCTTAAGACACGCTGGGTAGTGATTACAGGTCCACACACCCTAAACCACTTACTCCTTTCGACAACCCCACGAGGCAGGTTACATTTTTAGTTTATAAATGTGGAAACCGAGGCACAGAGAGTGTAAATAAGTTGCCCAAGGTTCCTCAGCTGATAATAAGTACAACTGTAGGGTAACAGACACTATGAGAATCTCCCTACTGACTTGCCAGTAAATCCCTGGGGAACAAGGCCCCTCCGGTGTTGATTGGCTGAAGTGTTGGTGATCAGCCAGGTCCGTCTGGATCTGTACCCACCATACGTATGGTTTGTGACTTGCAAGGTGGACCGACCTTTTCTGTTCCTTTGTTTTCAGAAAAAGTCGGGGATTTGTTTCCAGAAGGCTCTCTTAGCAGCACCAGCAAGTTGGTGCTCATAAACACAGTTTATTTCAAAGGCCTGTGGGACAGGGAATTTAAGAAAGCGCATACCAAGGAGGAGGACTTCTGGCTGGATAAGGTATGGTCCTTTACATACGTAGTCTGTTTCCATCTGCCTCCACGCTTACTGCACACACGGTCTGAAGCCATTTGAGCAAATGCTTATTCAGTAGCTCAGACTCTCCACACTCCTTGAGGTTGCATTCTTTCCATGGGCTACTTGGGTGCCACAAGGCTTCGGTCTTAATGCCTTTGTCTCTGTTTATTAATTGAAGAACACAAGGAAACCTGTGCAGATGATGGCCCAGTGTAGTTCCTTCAGCTTCACCCTCTTAGAGGACCTGCAGGCCCAAATCGTGGGGATTCCGTATAAAAACGACCTCAGCATGTTCATTCTCCTGCCCAATGACATCGATGGCTTGGAGAAGGTAAACCTTGACATCTCTTGATCTATCCCGTTTTCAAATAGTTCGTGTTGCATCCCCGCTGTGTTCAGAGAGCCTGAACACAGGGCTTCTGAAACAAATTTGAGGCCAGGCTGTGTCATTTAGGAAGACTTTCTCACTCTGAGCAGTGGCTACCAGGCGATCTGTGTTGCAAAAGAGACTTCTTGACAGTAGCTAGGATGCAATTGTTTTGAAATAAGCTAAATGAATATTTAAGGTTGCATGGGGGCGGTGGTTCTAAAGAGCGTCCTCTGTTCTGAGGAGTCATTAATGTCTATGGACTCTTTGCCTGGAAAGACTGTATGTGCATGCGTACAGCGCTTTTGCATGCAATTCAGCGAGCCCTGGAACTTTGAATTTCTTCATTTGATCCTTAGTCTTGACTTAGGTAAACCCACTTACGAGGACAGTGTTTTGCATTCTGGACACCAGGAAGGTTTAGCTCCAAATTCTTATTCTTTAAGTTGGTTTCCCAATCAAAAATCCTCCCCAGTTCTTTGTTCTTCAGTATTCTCACCTATTAAATCGGCCTCCGCGGGGCTTAATATGTGGCATTTTTCTGTGACTCGGGAAGAATGGTTGAGAATGTGCAGAAGGCCCAGAAAGCACTCAGTAAATGTAACTTGTGGTGTGGGATTTTGCTATCAGCTTTATAAGTCAGAAAATATTCTGGAACAACATGGAACATGTCTTGGAGCTTTACACACACACACACACACACACCCTGACACAAAAGACTCTTTCTGGGCATCTCTCTAAGGAAATAATTCAGAAGACCAAATGGGGGAAAAAAAAATTGGCTTCCTTAGTCCAATCAGCAATTCCAACATCGAATACAGTAGGGTGCCTATTCATAGCAGTTTGAAATTCCCAGTACTTGTTAATCTTCTAGCTGCAGAATGTATCAGCATATACTGGAATGCTTCGTACATATGAGATGTCTGCAAGAGGGGGTGGAGAACGTTGACTGTTGTCTAGCACTTAGCAACTTGACAGAGGTAGTATCTAACTTTATCAGATTATGAGAGACATACAGTGTGAAAAGTTAAATACATATACAGTATACATACATTATGGAGATATATATTATATATATATATATCTGTAAGATACATATCTGTAATGTATGTATGTATGCATGTATGTGTATATTTATTTATTTGTACATATATAAAGCTAGAGGAGGAGAGCAGAAACTGAAATGTCTTGTTTTATTTCGAAAGATTCACCTCGTGCCGTGTAGAGTCATATAATACAGGAAAATACAGTAGCGAATATAGGGCGAGAGTCTTTTCCGTAGACAACAGACTGAAATGGAGATTCTGTTACTGTCTGTTACTGACAGCAACGCTTTCAGGCCGGAGCCACCGCGAGGCTTTTCAAGTGTTCTTGGATCTCCCTTTCCGACTGTAGATCGTTGATCAACTGTCTCCGGAGAAGCTGGTGGAGTGGACCAATCCGGGATGCCTGGAGCGGAGGAGGGTAGACCTGTGGCTGCCCCGCTTGCAGCTGGAGGGGAGCTACGAGCTGGAGTCCGCGCTGGAAGCCCTGGGCATGCGCAGTGCCTTCAGCGAGCACGCTGACTTCTCCGGGATGTCCGCGCGCTCCGGGCTGCACGCCCACAAGTTCCTGCACAGATCCTGCCTGGTGGTGACGGAGGAAGGCGCGGAGGGCACGGCGGGCACCGGCGTGGGCTTCAGGGTCTTGTCCACTGTGGGCTGCGAACCTGTGCACTGCACCCACCCTTTCCTGTTCTTCATCAGGCACAGGGAGGCTGACAGCGTCCTCTTCTTCGGCAGGTTTTCTTCTCCCTGAGATGGTCCATCTGGCAGTGCGTATCTGGGACGCATGTCTGCCCCACCCCCGACCTCCGTGGCGGCAATGCTGCATTTTCAGAATTCGCAGGAGACCTGTCAGCTCAAGCTCAGTTCTCCCCTGGATTTTCTTCGAAAGTCCATCAGTACCAGGAGCATTTTTGTGCACTGAAGGGAGAAATCACATCGCAGTGGCATTTTCTTGGCATCTTTACTTAAACAAATCAACTGGTTATACATATAATTTTTTTTTGCTTCTATGCTCTTCCGTTGATTTACATCGCTCTTTGTCAGTTGTGAGTCTCCTAATCCATGAGTGTAAAACAGCTCTTTACTTATTTAGCAATTTCATTTCTTTGTTAAGGATTTACACCGGATAAGCATGTATGTCTAGCACGCAGGCCTTCTGTTGAGCTCGACTTGATGTTCGGATACTGCCAGAGGTGACATTTTCTTAATTTTATTTCCGATCGTTTACTGTTACTTTGCAGAATCATGGTATTTTCACATACTGCTTTCCATTCTTTCAGGCTGATACACTCACGGATTGTTCTAATTAGCTTCTCATGGGTTTCACAAGATTAAACTTATTTTTTCTAAATGCTACTTATTATATCCTTTCCCTAGTCTGTGGGGGAATTTAATGACGTTTTTGTGAAGTACTCTTGCTTCTTTTCCTTTATTACCATGCACGTTGGATATTAAATAAAGCACACATTCCTGGGAAAAGTGCACTTGGTCACGGTGTGTCATCTTGATGGAGTCAGTCAGCCTGTGGGTGGCTTTTGTATATGTGTTTGGAAGGGACCGATGCTCCCCTTACACAAGGGCCTGAGGGACTGGGAGAGGGCATCTTCTCAGGCTAAGGATGAGAAGCCGAAACCAGCTCTGCTGCTTCTACCACTCACAGGGCCACCCTTTGTCAGCCTATTAAGAAGGCAGGGAAGAAAGCGAGGGGTGATTCATCCTCGTTATTAGTAATCAGCCTTTCAAAGGTATAGTGACTCAAAACGCGACAGGGAGAGGCCGGCAGCGAGCAAACAGATGCAATAGCAGCGTTGCCAGTTACTGTAGCGCCATCCAGAGCTTTGACCACTACTCCCCAACCCCTACAGCTACACACAATGGGTCTCTTCACTCTGCACGCACTTTTCTATTCGAGCTCTCTCTCCTTGGGTTTCCAAGTGTCCTCCATGGATATGAGCAGCTCTGTAAGTTGTAAAAAAAAAATATTTTTGAAAAACCCAAGTCACATCGTTGGTCAGCTTCCTATCTGACAAAAGCAGAAGGATTCTAAAGGTTCTTCCTATGCACTATGTGATACCAGCTGGTGCTAATCTGGTGCTAATCATAGCAAGGGTCTCCACTGCTCTAATTGATTGTTGTGGGCCATTCTGCACAGAAATTGGTTTCAGAGATGGAAATTCGGACCAGGACTTCATGTGAAGTTTATGGGAGAGGCTCTCTTCATTTGGGCACTTCTGGGTGGAACACAGTAATGTTGACTAAAACTAGGTATGCTTTTTCTCATCATTCAAGAAGCAGTGATGTTCCTGGGTATGGAAAGAACCACAAGGAATGCACAGTCTCCCTAGATAAACCTTGACAACGAGAATGTTCTTGGAGGTAGCGGAAGTTCTGGCTGCTTTGAGCAATTAATTGAAAGCAGAGCCACTTGTAGAAATTAGCGGCCCTGACGGCAGAGTCAAGCAGTGGTTCTCAGCCTTCGTAACGCCGTGACCCTTACTACAGTTCCTCATGTTGTGGTGACCCCCAACCATAAAACTATTTTCATTGCTACTTCATAACTGTAATTTTTCTGCTGAGCGGTGTCTCACTTCCTAAGACTATCGGAAATATGTGTTTTCCAATGGAAATATGTGTTTCCCCATGGTTGCAACACACAGGTTGACAAACATTGCTTCCAACATCTTCTGAAACCCTGAGGGCATGCCACCTGGACAAAATGCAATCGAGGCAGAATTGCATACATATGGCTTTAAGGAGCGACCTCATTAAGGTCTTAATGAGCCTCCCCAACCCCTCTTCTGAGGAAATGTCAACAGTCTACAGACCTTGGATGGTCTCTTGCAAGCAGGCACAGCTGATCTGACCATGGCGGCTGTTAGTTTGGAGGGCCATGCTCCAGAGCACCTGTTTTGTAATATTCAACACCCCTCAGGCTGTGCCACATAGAGAATAAAAATCTTAGCGCATGCACATGCATGCACACACACACACACACATACACACACATATATTTACTGGGCATAAACTATCTACAACTGTAGAGGAAATAAAAGCAGGAAATCATCTTGGAATTAACCCTCAAACATTTGCAAATCAAGTGGCATTTTCAAATGCTTCTTGCTTTCACTTGAGACAATTAACATACTGGATATTTCACATCTTCTTCAAAATAGTTTTGTTTGATCTGGACGGTGCTCAGAGGAAAGTTTGTAGTGAGAGTATAGGACGGGAATTTGGGAACATCAACTGAGGGAAACACACTGCCTTGATGTTACTTTGTGAAATTTCCCAGAAGTTCCCTTCCCGGATCTCCCGTGTATATAGCTAGGATTGTTCCCTCTTCATTGGCGCATAGTTCTTTGTTTACACATTTCCTAGAACACAGGCTAGTTAGCTGTATGTTTACCCCTTGATAAACCATTAATAACTGTCTTCTTCTTCATTTCCTGGTACTTGTTCATGGTAAACATTATTAAATCATTCCTCTGACAACTTTCACTAAAAGCCTAAAAATAGCTTTGTTTAGAAAGGTTTCAGTACAATTGATTCAACTTCATGGATAACAACATATTTTTAAAGGAACACAAACTCATCAAAACGAGCTCTGAGCTTCATGGAGGGAAACAAGACCCAAGGTGAATCTTGTACTGAGAATCAAGTACTCTTTCTGGAGGTGGATTTAAAACAACGTGTCTTGGCGTAGGTAGTGACGAGAGTCGCATTTAGAGAAGTATTTGGGTCAAATTAAATGACTGGCTGTATTACATTCTTTATGCGTTATGTCCTTCTGAGAAACGGGCAGAGTGGCTGAAGGAGTGGGCTGTTGTGGAATAGGAAGACTATGAGGCAGGACGGAGTTACGCTTCCAAAGGAAGATTTCAGAGAGCTCATTACCCAAGTCTGATTTCAAATTCTACCACTTCCCATGTGCCATATCATCCAGCATGTCACAATTTTGACGTCCATAAAATTCAAATGACTCAACGAAATAATAGCACATAGAGCTGTTTTTGGAGACTAAATAGATATTTTATTTATTACTCTTTATTTTCCTCTCTCATATAGTATACATATCAACACCTCCCCTCCCCTCCCTCCATTCCTTCCAGCTCCCCCTTCTCTGTCTCCTCCTATTATATACCCTCCCCACCCCACCCACTTATGCTCACTCCTGCTTCTCCCCATAGAAGAGAGCACTCCTCTCAGGGTTACTGCTCAGACAGGGTACAACAAGATGGGTCAAAGCCAGGCACTAGTCCTCACATCGGGAGTGGACTTCACAACCCAGCTGGAGGAAATGGGTCCCAAGGGCAGGCAAAAGCATCAGAGAACACCTCCCCCCCCACCCGCCCAGACACTCTAGCCTGTAGGCTGTCTGCAGGAACCCCAAGCCAGTCAACCATATGACATATCTAGAAGACCCTGCAGGTTCTTTGTCTGCTGCTTGCGTTGTTGATTTGTAGGCACTGTGATTTGAATGTGAAACGTCTTCCACAAGTGATCACTTTGTGTTGGGACACTCGCTTCCCAATGTTGTGGAACCTTCAGGAAGCGAGGCCTTACTGGAGGAAGTACGCTGCTGGTGGCGGGCCATGCGGTTTGATAGGCAGACCCTACTCTCTGCCTACAGTCTACCCCATGACCGTGGACTCAACGTGGTTTCCTGCTGTTTTCATATATCGTATTTATAATGAAATATTAACATGATACCAAATATTACTATTATAGTAGTCAGTATCATATCATTATTATAATTTTATTAATATACCCAATAGTTAATATTAATGTGCTATTGTAATTATGTAATAATATATATTATATTGTAATATTAATTGGATGTAGTGATCACTCACGGATCTTTGGATGATCCCAGCAACACAAAACTGGCGGGATGTGACAGCCTCACACTCACCACGAGGATGTGGAGAGATTGGAATACTCCGGGGTGTTATGGGGAACAGAGAGGGTCACAAGGACTTCTGAGAAGCTCAGTAGGGTCAACTAACTGGTTCCTGGTGTGATTTAAGGTTTGCTTGCTTTGCATTTCCCGTGGCTGCCGACAGAGGGAGCTCCGATGCTTTGTGATCAACACTGAGCTCAGCAGAACAGGAGAGGGTTGAGTTTGGGGCCCTTTGGTTAGTGATAGTTCAAGAAGGGCCAGCTCCACCGGGTTGTAGTGCAGTCTGACAGTTCTTGTCTTTTAAATGATGATGCACACCATGGTAGACATTCGCTAGGATCACTGCTTGCCGGTTTGCATTTCCTTTTCTTCTTTCTTGGCGTTTTCTCATGATTCTTAGTGTTCAATTCCATCCTCACTATTGCCTTAGTTACGGTCTTTCAGGGCTTGCAACATGAACGTTTAGCTTGTCACAGGCTGGCTTAAATAACACCAGACCCCTTAGCTTACAACAGCGCACTGTGCTTCACCTGGCATCTTCTGTGTGTGGATTTTATTCCTACATTTCTTATAAATTCCACGGTAAGTACTTACCTATTCCATTGCTTCAGTTAGTTACCTTCTAAAAACTGATCAAAACGTCTTTTACATTTATCCATATATTTAACGTTTTGATTACTCTTTGATGTTTAGAAAGGTTTAACTGTCTTTTTAAAATTTTATTTAAATTTTTTTCTATCGTGTGACTAAGTTTTTGGGAGAAATTCAATTCACTTCTCAATCAGGTGACCTGACCTAAAAGGGTATTTAGGAAGGATGCATAGGAATAGATCGCTTGAAATTTCTTACTTATTTGAAAGTCTGAATTCCTGAACTTCAGCATGAAAGAACACGGAGAAGTCAAGTGTGACTTTTAAGCCTGTGCCGTTCAGCAGGGTCGCCTGCGGCTCTGAGCGGCCACATTAATGTAAATGGATTAAAGCTGGATAGCCCCTGCACGCAAAGCATGATGGTGCAGAAATAATGAAAGAGGCCAAGACAGTGAGCAGAACTTTCTAACTTTAAATATGTACAATTTTTATTTGTTAATCATAACTCAATAAATATGTAAAAAATTAAATCGAGTTTTTAAAATATAGGTTTAGAGCCATATATTAAAAAAACAAAAACAAAAAAACAGAGACCGGATGGGGTTTGCAGCTGCGTATTGATTATCAAATGTCAGTTGTGTGCAAACACTTAACCGAGTGCCGCTCTCAGCTCCCAATAATCACACCGCGGTGGCTCGCAGCTCTGACCGCAAGAGAGCATCATGTCCTTGCTTAGTCATCTTGGACCGTCTTCCAGCTGGACAGGTATGTTCATCACCAAATTATAGTATGGAAACTTGCTTGATAACAGCAGGATTAGAAAGGTAAAATTGAATATAGCTGAGACGGTAATGATGTGTATAAGCTGTCGCTTTGTTCTGTAGACCATCCTGCTCAACACCGTGGCAGGAAGCTGTTTGACGGGATATCCGTCCCTTTCTCTCATGATACCAAAATCTCCTCTATAGCAATACGGTAATCCTAGAGTCAATTAAAGAGTCCGAGCTTATCCACTAGGCTAGACAACAACTCGCTCGTAATCAACCATCTCTTCAAAAAAAAAAAAAAAGGTTACCTTACGAAACAATGTCTGCAAAAATCCCATAAATTTCGCATGACTTCGGAGAATTTGCATTTCAAGACGTGGTAGTTTTTGATCTGGTCTTAAGGTCAACAGTTCTCTAGAGATGAGCTAAATAGTATTTGTTCTCTGCTTTGAAACAAAATCAGGGAAGATGGCTCTCTATTTGCCACGACAAGATCAGAGTTGGGTGTCTCTCAGGTGAAGCTGCCCTTTTCCTACCCGTGAGTTCACACTGCGCAAAACACTCAGCTGTAGAGGAAGCCCACGAGGGTGTTGTGAGATTTATGAGCAAATTGAGTCAATTTTATAAATACATTCTAATTTTGAACCATATTTGTTACTCCAAAGATTACCAAAATAAATATCCCCAATATTAACATATGCTTGATTGAAACAGCTACAAATGACTTATATTTCCAAATCAAAAGCAAAACAAATCTGTTTGGTGCTTATTGAGTTGTTCCAAGTAGCTGTGATTATTCCTGAGACTCGGCTTGCAGGCAAGAGATTGTCCTCTTCTGAGCAAATGTGTCTCGACTCTCTGCATGTTCTTAGCACATGTGGAACTTCCAGAGATATAACCGGGAAGTTGGACTTCTACTGTTCGTGGAAGTCAAACTTTATCCAACGTGGCACCACCTGGCGGGGCAGACTCCTTCTACCGGTCTAGTTTTAGACAAGCCCAAGACTTTTCCTCTTTGAAGTTTAGAACACAGGATGGGTGGTGGAAAGATGACGGGGAAGGATTAGAGAAGGCCAGCAGGTTCTTCCTGCTCTGTGAACGTGTATGTCAAAGTAGATCAAAAGAGACGCCTAGTCGTCTTTTTGTCAAAACGCTGTGGGAATATGTTCATGTCCACACAGCCCTGAACGTCAGGTACACATCCCAGGCTCCTCGTCTCTGTCTGCTCTGCTGTGGTGACGAAGCTACTTAAAGATTCCTTCAGAGATAGGTTCTACTTACACACGTGTGCACGGGCTATTGTTGGTTCTTTGTTTAAACACAAACCATGCCACACTCTGCAGACTGACCCTTTTAACTACTCGTCTGATATATTTAAATGTTAAAACCATTAGTTTTTCTCTCATAGCTTTTTGGGTTCAGTGTTTCTAGTGATTCCTAGTCGGCCTGAGCTTGGATTTGAAATTTGGATAGCTCCATTTTAACTGTTAAAGGGTCAACTCCGTCTATTTTTATTAAGAGCCCTCATAAAGTACATAGTCAATTTTTGTTACCTAATTTGCTAGGTTCTTAAGCTGAGCTGTCGCGTTCTGTTGTGAGGAAGTAGGATGCTAGATGTGTCCAACATTGCATGGTGCAGAGTATCACATGCTAGTCACATAAACTAGTGAGATAAGAAAACAATATTTTTAATTTTGCTTAATGAAACTTCTTTTATGTAGCTACAACTGGCTAATGATTATTATATTGGACAATACAGATATCTAGTGATCTCCTACCAGGTCTACTGATATAGGAAATTATATGAATGTGTTTTTAAGGTGTTTATCTTTGATAAAATTCTTCTTTCACTTTAAAGTATTTTAAATTTTCTTTGGGCTGGAGGCTTGGCTTAGTGGTGGAGAAATTATCTGGCATTGCAAGAGGCCTTGAGTGGCATCCCTGGCACTGCAATAAACAAACAATCAATCCGTAAACTTTTCTTGCCATTAAAAATAATAAAATAAGCATGCACAGAAATGTATCTGCACACCACCTTAGACTTAGCATAGCTGAATTTGTTCTGAATTTTTCCTTCCGTACAATTAATACAGTTCAAACTTATGTTGCTCATTAGCCTCTCGCAGGTGAAAGACGACAGAATAGTACATAAGTTGAAAAACAATTATTTTATTGATAAGGTATTTTATCAAAAATTTAGAAGCATATGAAAGCAGCCCAGATATCCTCTAAAGTCAAAGAAATGTAGGTGTTGGTATTCATTAGTTTAAAGAGGAGGTACAATCTATTTTTAGTTCATTTAAAACAGGTCACAGACAGATATGTATCAGATTAGAAGAAACTCTATTAAAAACCCTTCAGTGTTTCATCAGACATTTTTTCCCAGAGAATATTTATGTGGAGAAACTAGGTTTATGTGGATATATAGAAAGCAGAAAAAAACAAGCAGAGCTTCAACCACTGCATTCTTAAGGGGAAAGAGAAACGAAGCAAGAGACAATGTTTCCAAGACACAATGCACTCAATGCAGAGCATCTCCCAACCTCCCCAGAAGCACGGTAGAGTGACAGCGCTTAAAGGGAAGAGATTCTGCCAAAGAAGAGGATGCTGTTTGTCTTGTTCTGCCTGATGAAGAAGAAGAAAGGGTGATCACAACAGAACTCCTTAGGATTAGTTGGCCCTGCTGATGTTACAGAGATTTCTACCCCTGTAGAGGCTGCAGCTTCTGTCCCCTCTTCGTTTACTTCCACAAAGGACTTGTGCAAGACTTTAGACACCACCAGACCTTGGGTGCTACTCATGCCCGAGAAGTCGGCCTTTTGTGGATCGAAGGCGTCCACCATCCCCATGTGACTCAGAGGAGCCGGGAGGTCATACTTCTCTTCCACTTTGAACCGAGGTAAAGATACATACAACTCTGTCACATATGTGTTCTCTGCGCTTGTCCACTCCAGTAACTTGTCAGCAGTGAGCTGATCTTCCAGCTGTAAAACAGGAGAAAAGAAATTGCCCCGATTCACTAAAAACCTGTAACTCATGTGAACAACGAATTAAATGGAAAGCTTTAGTAATAAACAAAAACCGATGATTCAGTCTAGATACTATTTATTTAGATAATTCAGAATTGGATATTATTATTGGCAATATGCCAAAACAGGACCATCATTTTGTACAGAATAAATTACACACATTGCTGCTTCTGCTAAACAACCACCTATGATCTCTTACTCAATGTTCTTTATATTTTCCTGTATACATTTTTACATTCTATAGTTGTCGTATAAGCCTGTAGGTCTCACTTTTTTATTCAAAATACTTATAAACATTTTCTACATTGCTATATATTTCTTTCAACCAGAGTTTGACTTGCTGCTTATTAGTGGCATCGAGTTGATATTTAATGTACATAACTCTACTTAATCACACAGGCCTCTAGTGTTTTTCAGATCGTGTGTACTTGTAATACTTGCAATACAGGACGAAACACCGTATCTCCTTTTAAAGTTTTCATTATTGTCATTTTTAATTATTTTCATGTGTGTCTTGCTTAAATTTGATACCTTTGGAAGAAATTAGGTAATAGAAGGAAGAGTAGGAGACGCCAGCTTTACCTTCTTCAGACCATCGATTTCATCTGGCAGTACAATCAACATGCTTAGCTCTTTGTCTTTGTACGGTAGTTCCACGATCTTGGCCTGAACACCCTCTGGTATGCTAAGGTTAAACTTGCTTCTTTGTTTCATCATCTGGACAGGTTTACTCGTATTCTGCAACAAATTAGTGTTTCAGACACATATCAGAGGAGACATGAGACAGCACAGATACTGTTGCTGAGCGATCAGACACATTTACATCCTTTGAAGAGATAACCTTGGAGTTCTGTGAAGTCCAGACGCACGTTTCTTTAGATATTCTCAGTTAATTAAGTTACAAGGATAAGCACACGGCGTGCATGTTTTATTTTGCACTTTCCACACCGTCACTTATATTTAAATCGAATCTTCCACACATTATGTGATGTGTGGTGTATGTAATACACGACGTTATGCACATAGACTGCCAACAATACCTTGTTCAGCCAAAATTTCCCTTCTTCAGTTTGCTTTTCATCAAATTTGTGATGCCACTGTCCTTTGAAATACACTGCATTTACCAGAACCAGGATAGTGTCACTGTCCAGGCTCCCTTTCGGAAATAAGTCTTTGATTTTTCCTGCAAGGCGAAGAACAAAGTGTTTATCATGGAGTACAAGGAGCTTGTCTGCACGATGCTTTACAGGATTCACCACTAATCACTTGTTAACCCAAGACATTAATTGAAGGATTCATTGACTTGTTCATAAGACAGCCTTCCTCTCAGTCAGTGCCTTGTGAGCTACCTGGGATGGGCATATCAGTTCTTGTCATAGGAAAGGTGTTTAGACTTTCTGTCTGGATGGTGATGGCCAACTCACAGTGAAAACTGACAAGCTGTTTTGATATGCTCTGTCAACTTGTCTCTTTTCCGTCTTCTCTCTGTAACTTACTTTTTGTATATATTTTTTTAAAGTTGAAGGCTCACTACCCAAAGTGTTATTCTACCCAAGACCTGATTGTTCTTTTACAAAAATGGCATGAACTCTATTCTCTGAAGCACATTCCCAGGAATGTTAGACACTACTACTCCTGGTGCATCCTCCTGCTCTCTTTTGGGTTGGGTTGCTGCAGGCTTGGCCTACAGTGAGAGGTAAGGTGTGAGATATGTATCTATGGAATAGAAGCTCTGTTGAGATCTCTGCCCTGGATGGTTAACGCAGTGTGATGAATCCTCTCAGGATTCATACATATCTCCATCCAAATATATATGTCTCCAAATATATATATATATATCTGACTGGTAAAAGAGAGAGGGACTTTTCCTAACATTTTCTCTTAGCTTTCCAGAATTGGTTGTGACTTAAAGAAACAGATATGCTGTCAAACATGTCTGGGTAGAGATTCCAGATTCTCAAAGATACCGCTAATTAAGACGTATGCAAATGGTTCTCCTGCCCTGTTTCTGCTCTCTGCCAACTTCTCCATAGTTCCTCTTGGCTCACACCACATTTGTGGAGACCATCCCACCATCTCTGGTACTTCCTCCAGTGGGCCCTTTCATACAATACCATTTGTTTGGCTTTCCACCCAGGTGTTAATCTTCTTTTGACTTTCCTCTGCAGCGTGTACAAAATCAAGTGACTCCACATTGGCGTGGTAAAATTCCTTAACGTCAGCCAAAAATGTCTTTGAGAAGTAAAGGATTCAGGAAAGAATGAAGAACAATTTGGGCATTATTGAGCTTTCATGATTTACAGTGATACGATAATCTGATGGCTGACCCTGACAACATCTGTTATTCAATGAACATTGCAGATTTTTTTTTTTTAACTTGGCTAATACATGAGCAATGTGAAATGTGGTAAAGGCTGGTATAAGGATGTCACTGAAGGTCAATATCATTTGGCAAAAAGGCAAGTGGAGAAGAGGCTGTGACTTGCAAATTTCATAGTAAGTTGCTCCGAGAGAGGGAGCCGAGCCGCTCCTGAGCTATCCATGCACTAACTTCAACCATTGTGTTTCTTGTTTGATTATATCTTCAATGTTGTATTCCTTGGTACCTTCCTAATTCTCCCTAGGGATTTTTCCAAGACTATCCATTCCAGAAACATCTCATTTCTCCACACATCTCTTGCCAAACCATTACCGCTGTGATCAAGTCAGTGCTGGTTCATTACAAACATCTCAGAAAAATTGTTGACCTACAGGAAAATAGTTCCAAAGCCTCTGCTTGAGACAGACATCACTAGGATCTTGGATAATCCAGTAAGTTAGAACTGTGACTATGGAGCTAGTGCTCCCTGGGTAAATGTCGTCTATCCAGATCTGCCTGGTCTCTTTCTTACATATGGCCATTCAGATATGTAGGGCCTGGGTTGCAGATTAAAGGTATGTAGAGCCCGGTGCAACTTACCTGGAGAAATTGGAAAGCCTGTTCTCCGTAGATACTGTTGGCAGCCTTCAGGTCATAACCATCACTGGATTTGTTTAACTCAGTCATAATCTTTTGAAATTGGTGATGCAAATTTTCTGACTTTTCCTTCTTCAACATCAAAAAGGGAGTTCATCGAATTAATTACTCTGCTAATATAGACACTAAACCCACAAGAACAATACCCAAACATTTGTAATCTCAAAGACAACTTCTTGCATATTCCCTCACATCTGTTACATTTTTTTTCCTTAATGGTCCCCACTTTACATTCAGCTTCTTCCAGAAACACCTTTCTTTTTTTCTTTAACACATTCCAATTTGCTGTCTTTTGAACTGAATATGCAGCA
Organism: Cricetomys ansorgei; assembly: GCA_026225945.1. NCBI lineage: Eukaryota > Metazoa > Chordata > Mammalia > Rodentia > Nesomyidae > Cricetomys > Cricetomys ansorgei. The sequence goes on from JAMJFZ010000156.1 coordinate 74,251, forward strand.
CATTTTGGCTGTCTTGGCTTAAGTTCTTCAAAGCTACGGATCGTATTTCATTTCTAGCAGTCATTGAGATATGGCTATGCCTGCGTATGTAAAATATGTTATTATACAAAGCCCTGTTGTATATAGCCTTTAGTGGTTTTGTCTAAGACAAGCTGATGGCTGTTCATGGTTCTTCTCTCATGGTGGACGTTCTTTGTGTGTGAGAATCGTGTATGGCTACTAGTCATCTCAGGACTGGACTGCATGTCAGTAATCTGAGTACACTCTAGACAGAAACAAAAAGGTTCTGAGAATTTGACCCCTTCAAAGAGATGCTACAGAGCCAAATTTTGAACCTAAGCATCTCTGAATCAGGATGCTTCTCTCAGCATCGTGAAAGCTCTGAACCCATATGGATGTGATGATAGCCATTTCCCAAGATGCACTGGAATAGGCTTTCATTTCTCTTAAGCCGATTGTTGAATTAAGATAAAGTGGTTTTTTGTAACATTATTGTGATAATTACTGTTATCCTGGTGCTGCTAGCAATAGCTGGCAATAGCTAACAATAGCTAGCATTCATTATGGTCTCTTATCTATAGCAGGCCAGACATTTCCACAAGTGTCTGTATACATCGAGTCACAGTCCTTTTCACTCTCACTTTACTGAAAAGCAGTCACAGTGGTTCAGACCATTTCTGCTTAGGCTCCCCAGCTGTGAGGGGGCGGAGCTAGAGCTAAGGCTAGTCCACCCTGCTCTAGGTCCAATTCTGACTTTCCCTGGTTAAAACTAAAATGTGAGCAGAACGACTACGAGAAAGAAAGGTGACACCACTCTGCATCCTAACCTCTTCTGTCTGGGGATTCCCCTATGAACTGCCTTTTGGAAAAAAAAAAAAAAAAGTGAAATATCCACATCAAAGTAGAACACTGCCAGAAATCGGAAGCTTTTCCAGGCACGGGGTGCTCTGGACTCACCGGGGCTGTCTGTAGATTTTTTTGTTGTCTCCTTGGTGGTGCCCTGGAGTTGAAGAACCTGGAAGAGACAGCAAATGAGGTAAGGAAAACGTCACTTGAAGTTCTGTATAAATCAAAGGAAACCAAAACAAAATGAAACAAATCTGAAAAACAAATGAAAAGAAAAATCTAAACGTTAGGAAAAAAAGAGTCCTCTTTGTTACAAGAGTTTGTAAGGAACACCATAAAACGGATCGATTGCCAGTCATGTAAACAGATGCCCATGCATCCAGTCACTATCCAGGGAACACCTCGATTCATGAGATGCTCAACTCCCAGAGTTGAGCCGACTGTCGCTTTCATCAGGAGTCTCTACGGTTTAAGTTCACCTCGAGGTGTTGGACAACTGAAGGTTGCCATCCTAGCCTGGGACCCGAAGGACATCCAGGAAACAGCTGCACTGTGTTTGGGAAGGCTGTGCCTCTCCCACAGTTTCCTGCTCACCGTTGTGAAAATGCCCAGTCAGCATCTTATTTCCCCGCCTCAGGCCTCCAGAGCTATCAGCATTTCTGTACTCTGACTGTCAGAGCGGTGGGGAGACAAGTTCAAACTGGTCAACGTGTGAAGCTTACACCTACCTTCTCGATTTCTTGGGCGGTGTTCCTCTTGGCTCCAAGCTGCAACATTGCTAATGCTGTCATGATACTTAACGGGGAATAGAAGATGTTGCCCCCTGATTCTCTCTGAGCTGGAAGTACAGCTCAAGTGTGAATTTCAAACTTGCTTTAGCTAATGAACTCATGGTGACTCGGTGTGACCTGAAAGCCCAAGAGCGGCATAAAGTTTAGAATGACATCACTCAGTGGAGCGCTGAAAGAAAGTGACATGCCTGCATTGTAAGAGTCTGGCAAATAAATTCATCATCATCATTTTTTAAGCCTTCTATAATGTGTATGTATTAATCTCCTAATTTTATGTCACGGAGAAACTGTTTTTAATACGTTTGAAAACAACTAACAGAGAATCCATTCATCCTTCCTTCCTCAATAGCCCTGCTGGGTTTGGGGAGGAAGGTTCTTCTAACGAATTCCAGGCTAAAGATTTCTGTAGCTGGCATCCAGTGAGCCGTCTAAAGTCATCTCTCAACTTTTCCTTCAAGGTGCTGTAGCTGTCATACACAGTCCCTCTATGCCTGCGAGGATACTGATGTGCACTTAGGAAATAAATTCTTTAGATAAAGAACAAACTAAGTGAAAGAGGCACTTAACTTTTCTTGGGCAGATCAATAAAAATACAGCCAGGCAAAACGTCACATACACATAATACAGGACACAGCACCGTTACCTTCAAACTTAATTCACACTGTTCAACAGTAGCAGCTGGAAGCACTTACTTGTGTTTCTGAAGGAAGAAGAAGGCAGGAAGGAGGTGAGCCTATGTGTGACTGATCCCGAGATCCGGGGTTATATACCTCTCCTCTTGCAGCTACTGCCTCGTCATTTAAGTGGTATTTCCAGTAAATCAATGATTTTGTAACCAGGTGAGTCTTTTTAGGCATGCAAATTTACAAGAAAGGACTGGCTCAGTATCTTACTGCTGCGTTTCCTTTTCCCACAGAGCACACGATAGATTTTTTTAACTTGATCATTTTCAGCCACTTGATTCATCCGACGTGCACACACACGGGTGCTTCTTTTTAATAGCAACGGTGTTATTTGACAGTTTCAACCTTGTCACACTCCCGACAGCTCAGTTTCACCGTAAGACGCCCCCTTCAATTATCCCAGTAAAGTTACCCTTGTTTTAGGTTGTTGAACTATCTTTAAGGCACACTGTAGATAAAAAGCTTACATTAGGATGCTTTCTCATTATAGAAGATTTCATGAATGCTGTCAATCGCTCTAGCAATCATTCTACGTAAAGAGGAAGACAATTCTATTTCTAGTCCGAAGAGATGCTGCAGACTCTGGAGAACAGGATTTTCTTCTACCCTGCCGTGATAGCCGTGCCCCTCTGTCTTGCCATGCTTACTTCCTGAGCATCTTGAAGTGACTCTGAACGTCTGTGTTGCTTGAAGAACGTGAGAAAATCACTTATCTTGTACTGACATTCTAGTAATGAGAAGAGCAACTGAAAGAAATGAGTGAGTTTGAATGGTATCTTTCTAATGCTTTGTATGAAAAGGAAACGGAAAAGTCAGTCATCTGAGTTGTCAAGATGCAGTATTTCTCACTTCGCTGTTAATATACTGACTTCAGGCTCATGAATGTCAGGGTCCAATGCATATGAGAAGTATTGGGGCACACTGAAATGCATTATTAGGTTGTTTATACGGGGGCACACTGAAGTGCATCATTAGGTTGTTTATATGGGGGCACACTGAAGTGCATTATTAGGTTGTTTATATTGGGGGCACACTGAAATGCATTATTAGGTTGTTTATACGGGGGCACACTGAAGTGCATCATTTGGTTGTTTATATGGGGGCACACTGAAGTGCATTATTAGGTTGTTTATACGGGGGCACACTGAAGTGCATCATTTGGTTGTTTATATGGGGGCACACTGAAGTGCATTATTAGGTTGTTTATACGGGGGCACACTGAAGTGCATTATTAGGTGATTTATATGATTTATATGAGGTACCACTGATTATTCAATGTAGATATTTATAGCTTTAAACTCCCCTCTTAAAACAACTGTCATTGTGTCCTACAGAGTCTAATATACTGTGTTTCAATTTTAATTTGATTGTAGGAACTTTTGAATCTCCTTCTTGAATTCTTTGACCACCCACTAATTGTTCAGAAACCGTTTTACCAACACCCGCATGTTTGCACGTTTTCTTTATTTTCTCGTACTGCTGATCTCCAGTTTTATTCCATCATTATCCAACAGAATATAAGAAGTTATTTTAATATGTTTGCATTATTAAGACTTGATTTATGCCTTCTTTTGGAGGAAGTTCAATACAATGCACAGATTGTGCATTCTGCAGCTGTCTGGGTGGGTGGAATATTCTGTAAATGTTTGTTAATTCCATGAGGCAGCACCAAAGCTGGTGGGATAAAGGAACAATAAAGACCAGAGCTGCAGTTAATGAAATGGAAATTGGAGGAACACTATGAAGGATCAGTGAGACAAAGACCTGGTTCTTTGAAAGGATAAACATTTGACAAGCAGAGGGAGGGAGAGAGAGAGAGAGAGAGAGAGAGAGAGAGAGAGAGAGAGAGAGAGAGAGAGAGAGAGAGAGGACTCAATGTAATTATAGAGAAAAAGGATGCATTTAACAGATACCACTCAGTCCAGAGGATCATTAGGGGATATTTTGAAAATGTAGAACTTCCATTGCTGTGATGAAACACCATGACCATAAAGCAACAGGGAGGAAGGGTTTATTTCACTTACATGTCCGTATCACGGTCCTCCACTGAAGGGAGTTTTGGTAGGGATGCTCCAGGTCAGGAGCCTGGAGCCAGGAACTGACACAGAGGTCACATAGTAGGGCTGCATACTCTTTCTCCTAGGCTCAGGCTGCTCTACTGCTCTACTGTTGTTCTGGGTGGTTATCCCATGGTATTGGCGTCTCCAAAATCCTAGGATGTCCTGTCGCAACTGGATTTCACTTTCACCGGCAGTCTCTCCTGGCTTTCTTCAGGTATGCTAATCCTGACACATGATACCGAGCCCCAGCTTTTCGCCAGGACCCCTTTAATTGCGGCAGTTCTGCTGCAACTGAGGCTACTCTTTCGTCCATGGCCTCTCCCAGTACCAAGTCTCAGCTGTTCTCAATGAACCCTCCATGCCTTCAAAACCAGTACCAGCTGAGTGCCTTTCACACATTACGTTTGGCTGCAAACCTGAAAGCATGAGATCCCTCATTAGCCCCAACTCGAACCGCAGCTCATGTTTGCTGACCACAGGGAAAGGCGCCCAAAGTTACGACTCTCAGTGATGCTGGTCTCTTCTCAATCACAGTCGATTCTTCAGCTCCAGCTGAACAGAGGGTGCAGATGCTTAACATGAAACATCACGGGAATGTTGGGGAAGCTTATTTTCAGTTATGCTTGAAATTGTTTTATGGACTGTTGGGTGAGGGGCTGCCCTAGGTCTTGGTGTTTTGCATTGTCTGCAGGTGTTGGATTTCTGTGGGGATGTTTGATTGCTAATGATCTGCACGTGCTATCAGTAGAACACCTGAGGAGTTCTGAAAGAATAAAACACCTGAGCGGACACACTCGGGCTTCCACTGTCCAGGACAGCTCTTGCCAGGATGGTGGTTCCCTCTGCTGAGGTCTGGTAGAGCTTGCGATATGAAAATGCCTCCATGTCCTGTTTGCTGAGCCCACACAGTGGTTAACTGCTACACACGGAGGGCTCTGTTAGAGTCTTTGGGAGACCTTTAAACTTCCCATTGAAACTTTACAAGGCAGACTTCCGTCATCTGCACTGCTCTCAGTGTTAGCTTCTAAATCAGCAGTTCTCAACTCGTGGGTTGTGACCCCTTTGGGGGTCAAGTGATCCTTTCACAGGGGTCACCTAAGACCATTTGCATATCAGATATTTATAATACAATTCATATTAGTAGCAAAATTACCTTTATGAAGTAGCAACAAGATTAATTTTATGGTTGGAGGGGGTCACCCCAACAAGAAGAACTGTATTAAAGGGTCTCAGCATTAGGGAGGTAGAGAACCACTGCTCTAAGTGGTTCTCAGCTGATTAAACTCTGAACACTCAATGAAGTTTTTCAACCCATTATTCTGAAGCCCGTTTACATTCAAATACACTGGAAAATCTAGAAGAAATGGGTAAATTCACACACACACATGCACAACTTACTGATATGGAACAAGAAGGTGTAAACAGCTACCTGAAGCGATCATTTATAAGCTAAGCAATGAGACTGAAACTACAATGTGGAGTCTCTCGACAAAGAGAATCTCAGGACTGGGTGGATTGACTGATGGATGAACTGTACACATATTTAAAGAATCAACATAAAATAACCTCCTACTATTCCGGAAAATAGGCCTCGGGGATGTCTCAGTGGTTAAGAGTGGTAGCTACTCTTCCAGAGGACCCGGATTTGATTCCCTGCTCCCACATGGCAGCTCACAACCACTTGTCATTTCAGTTTCAGAGAATCTGACCCTCTATTCTGAATCCTGTGAACACTGGGCGAGCAGGGAAAATATCCATACACACAAAAAAATATTAAAAAATAGAGAATATTCCAAACTCATTCTATGAAGCCAATATTACCCCAATATCAAGACTAGGAAAGGTCAAAACACACACACACACACACACACACACACACACACACACACACACACAGAGCTGGGGGAAGGGGAGGGAGAGAGAGTTTCTCAGTAAAGAAAACTATACTGCATATTCCATGCAATCACTGTCAAAAACTCCAATAATAGAATTCATAAAACTAGAAAAAAATTAACCCCTACCAAGATTCAAATGGAAGTACAAAAATCTCTATAGACAAAGTGATCTTGAACAAAAAGCCCAATGGAGAGATCATAATACCCGATTCTAATCAATAATATCAATAGCAACAAAAACAGCATGGTGCCAACTGAAAACTCAGACATGAAGAAACGCAATAGAACAGAGTGTTCAGTAATAAATGCTTACAGAAACACTCATCTGACAGAAGTGCTAAAGACGTACACAAGGGAAAAGATCATCTCTTTGTTCTTTTCTCCTCTCTCTCTCTCTCTCTCTCTCTCTTTCTTTTTTCCAGACAGGGTTTCTCTGTCGTAACTCTGGCTGGCCTGGAACTCACTCTGTAGACCATGCTGGCCTCAAACTCACAGAGATCCACCTGCCTCTGCCTCCCGAGTGCTGGGATTAAAGGTGTGCGCCACCACCGCCCGGCAAAAGATGATTTCTTTAACAGGTGTTGCCTGAGGAACTGAAGATCAACATTTCCTAGAAGCGAACTTGACTTCTCCTTTGCTTGTATGGATATCTCAAGCCAGGTTTGGTGGGAGATGACTAGAAACCCCAGCGGCTGGTGGGTGGAGACTCAGAAATTCAAAGTCTAGGTTGGGCTCCACAGTGAATTTAAGGCCTTGTCTCAAGAAAAATATCCACTCAACGTGGTTACAATCCTTTAATGCAAGACATAAGATTTTCAAAATGCTAATGACAACAGAGAAATAACATTTGAAATGCTAGCCACTGGCAGGGAGTGACTTTCTGAACAGGGACACAACTGCTCAGACCGAATAAAAGGAACTGGAAAAATGCATGCAGCAAAAATTCTGAGCAACAAGAGAAATAGCTGCCAATAATTATTTACTAATAATGTGATAAGGAATTAATAACTGGAATATATTAAGACCTCAAAGCTTAAACACCAAATGAATGGGGAAGTGATCAGTATACATATGTTCAATGACTGATATCCTTAGCCACCGTGGAAATGCAAATCAAAATCACATCATACGCCTGTCAGAGTGACTGCCTTCAAGGAAACCAAGCCCAGTGAACGCTGGGAAGGGTTCACTTGTTCAGCTTTGGTACAAAACACAGATGAGTATGTAGGCTCCTTCAAAACCTAAAACTCAAAGTACTATGTGATCCAGCTCTACCACTCATGGGTATATACGTGAAGGAATCAAGGTGGGTTCACAGTACAGACACCTGAGTACCGGTGTTTACCACGGCACCATTCACAACAGCTGTGTAACGGAATCAGCGTGAGCATCCATCAGTGGATGAATGGATAAAGAAAAGTGATACATACATGCAAGGGATCACTCTCTAGATAGTCAGGAGAATAAAGTCACATCTGCATGTCTGCTTCAGAAACGTGTGTGGAACTGAGGTCACCATGTGAAGTGAAACAGACTCGGAAAACGTCACACATTTTCAGAGAGAGAGAGAAAGCGAGAGAGAGAGAGAGAGAGAGAGAGAGGAAGGGGAGGGAGGGAAGGGAGGGAGGGGGGAGGATGTAGGAAAGAGGACTAGTGGGGAGCAAGAAGGATAATTGTTGGTGACAGGAAAGCAAATACAATCAAGTACCATCTGTCTGTGTGTACCTATGAAATGTCGTAGGGGAATTCAGTATTTTGTATATTATTACATTAATTAATATATTGTTAACTACATATAAATATATTTATTTATATAAATGTTAAAAATTATAATATAAATATATAATTATATGACTGATATAATATATTATTAGCATGTTATTAATAATTATTCTATTAATTAATATATTCTAATGAATGTATAAATAAAATAACTGTATCAATGAAGGACGAAATGAAAAAAAGAGGAACTAGCAGGAAGAGGCAGGGCTGTCCTGGAATGCCACTGTGAAGTGCATTTCCTCCGGAGCTCTGTTCTCTGCATATGCTTGGGCTTCCTGGTGGCAGTCTAATTTTGGAACTGTTGGCGTTATTGAGATGGAGCACACGTTTGCGCGCTTACGTCTTGCATGTCAATAAAGTGCGTGCACCCGTTCCTCATTTATCAGACAACAAAACTAAAGCAGAGGGTGGCTGGACTCCAGGTTTTGTAGCTATGGAATTGCTCATGAGCAATTTCACGGTGGGTGATCAGGTTAATGAACCCGAAGGTTCATCTGCTACCCTACACCCTGTGGAAAGGCCTTCACATTTATGAGAGCCTAATTCCTCTTGTCAAAGTCATGAGACCATTTCCTCAATACTCGGGAGTGTTTTCTAGCACCTAGATTTGCAGAGTCAAGACTGATCCAGTAGTTTGCCCCTAGACCTGTCCTCTATGAAGTCACTTGGACCCACTGTACCGGCAGACATTCTTTGACACCTAGGAACAGAACACCTGGGAAAACCGGTGTGATGGAGGCAAGATGAATCTCCTCTGAGTGTAGAGCCTAGAGGAACAATAAAACCCTGCCCAGCTGTATTAACCAACTTTGCCACACTGTAAAGAAAGACTTAGCAGAATCTATGTATGATGTAAGGGGAAGTTTACTCTGACTCCCCTTTCTGGAAGTTCAGGTGCTAGACTGGGGGTTTCATTTGTTTGGGCCTCTGGACACACTATAAAGAAAGGCTTAACAGAGTCTACTTATGAAGTAAAGGGAAGTTTATTCTGACTCATATTTCTGTAAGTTCAGGTGCTAGACTAGGGGTTTCATTTCCTTGGGCCTCTGGCACAGGCAGTACATTATGGTGCTTCTGCCAACTGCTCACATTATGAACCAGGAAGCAGAAATAGGAAGAGAAATGATGCCTCCCGGAGAGGAACGTAAGCAATGACCTGGAGACCTCCCC
>JAMJFZ010001558.1:0-15000 GCA_026225945.1 Cricetomys ansorgei
ACGCCTTCTATAGCAGGTAGAGGGGACAAGTGGCAGCCCCCAGCAACTCCCGACCAAGCTAGGGGAGCCCTCTTCTCCCGTGGCGCAAGAGTAGGAAATTGACAGGGAGCAGTCCTGTAGTTGTCTGATACATGCCGTTCCTCTCACTGGGCCTTAGTTACTACTCTGTTGCTCTGATAAATCACCATGACCAAGGTCACTTTTAAAAAGAAGCACTTGACTGCGGGCTTGCCTACGTTTCCAGCGGGGTCCGTTCATGACTGCCATGGCAGGGAGTGTGGTGGCCAGCCAACAGGCATGGCACCGTAGGTAAGGGTTCACTCCTGTTGCAGGTTGAGAGAGAACAAGATTGGGCATATAAGGCCACACTTCTGAATGCTTCCTAAACAGGCCCCCAACTGGGAACCAAATATTCAAATGTACAGGCCTGTGGAGGACATTCACATTTAAACCACCCCACTGTGTGCAGACTGGCCTCTTGGTATCTGGTCCTTCCTCCGTCTCTGTGTGTCTCTGTATCCTCTCCCCATACGACTCCTCTCTTCATTTCCTCCTTTTCACCTCATACCTTGCTTTCTCCGCCCCCATCCCATCCATCTCTTTAATTTTTATCTTCTCGATAACTTGACAGTAAATACAAGTGATATTTATTGGCCATATCAACTAGGCTGTTTCTTAGAAACACATTACCAAAGCTCTGAGTGGCTGGAGGTACGAGAAGAGGTTGCTTTACCAGGCTAATTTTTAAGAGGCAACATGGTCCACAACTGTCATTCATTCACCCATTCATTCATTTACTCAGTAAATAATTTAGTTAGTATCAGACACTGACATTCAAGGTGATGGAACCCAGAAGCAAAACAAGAAGAGAGAGAGAGAAACATGCACGTGCCCACAGAGCTTCTGTTCTCAGCAGGGGACAGAGAGGCATTTATAATTTAAGAAGTAAATTATATAGCATGTGGAAGATAGCAAGTGCTGTGGAAAATGGGGGTGGAGGAGGAGAAGGCTCTAAAGGTGCGATTTCAAAAGGGATTTCAGATTGGCCTTGCTGAGGTGGTAATGCCTGAGCAAACCTTGATGAAAGATGGATACATTGTTTCTCTCTGGGAAGATCCACAAAGTAAATGTGGGTGGCCCACGCCGAGGTGGGGGTGCTCCCAGCGTCTTTGATAGACAGCGGAGCGATCTATCTGTTTGAAGTGGAGTAAGCAGGTCTGAATCTTCTAGGAAAGCTGCTATTGAACTTTTTATGTGCTGTTTCTTAACTATTCAATAACCAACTGTTGACATTAAAGATTCGTCCATTGATTCCAAAGGGTTCCTAAGGAATTCCTAAGAGATCAGGAAGCACACAGATTGCAAGACACAAAAGGGACGTTTAGCGGATTGCTGGACTATTATTGAAGGTTCAGCCAGCGATGTGTCAGCAGACTAATTGCCAGCATCTCATCAAAGGTTCACATATCAACTCCTTCAGCAGGCCATCCCTTCCCCCAACCAGAGTGATGGTCAGGCAAACCAGGAAGGAGACTTGCTGGGGTCAAAAGAAAATTTCTGTATTTCACAGCTTCTGTGCATCTTCCTCTTCAAATCCATGCTCAGAAATTGCCCCCAACCTAATTTAATGGCTCATGGCAACCTGGCCTTCAGCTCTCCCCTTTCCTCCACCTGGCCCAGCGAGCACAGGATGTCTTCCTATCAGTTACTCTCTGGGGGCTTCCATCTTCCCCTCAGATCCTTTATCTTGATCCCTAACAGAAATGGGTCTTCTTGATTATCAGACCGTTTTCTCTGTCTTCCAATGACAGAGTGAACTTTTGTTTGTTTACAACTGTTGTTTACTAATTGGTGCCTAGAACCTGGTACCTCTTGGTCCTAGGTAAGCATGCCATAAAGCAGAAGGCGCTCCTCTACTCTGCTTCCAGATTTAAGGCGAGCTGTGTGTAGATGAGGCACTGGCTTGTTACTTCCTGTTTCTTCCTAACTCCCTTCAATAAAACACCATGATGTTGTAAGGAAAGGGTTTATTTGAACGTAAAGCTCTCAGGTTATCATTCATCACCCAGGGGAGTCAGGACAGGGATTGAAATAGAGGCCAGGGAGGTATGCTGCTTATCGGCTTGCTCCTTGTGGCTTGTGCAGCCTGTTTTCTTATATGGCTCAGGACCAACTTCCCAGAGGTTGGTGACACCCTTAAAGGGTCCTCCCACATCAATCCTTGATTAAGAAAATGCCCCACAGGCTAGCTCACAGCTCAGTCTGATAGAGACATTTTCTCCATTGAGGTTTCTCTCCACGCAAATCAAACCAGCAGTCTCTTCTTTTACCTTTTCTGAGCCCGCCTGGTGCCCCGTACCTGTGAAGTCCCGGCTTTGGCAAAGCTACCCATTTCTTCTCTTTCTCAAACAAAAGTCCCACCGCCTCAATGTATTTCTTAGAAAATGGAGGAAAACAATAATGTCCTGCTAATCACATTCCTCCAGGAGGTGTCTACACTTTCCAGAAAGAAGCAGCTTGTTTGCATACATGATGTTGGGATCTTAAGAATGTCATGAAAAAATACAAGTGTGTTTGTTGTAAAAGAAGCTAGGGAGCTGTTGCCTGGTTCCTGTTGTGAGGAATAGCCACCTGGGATTGCTTTTATGACCCTGACTTCTGTCCTCTGAAGACCTTTTAAGTGCCCCATTTCTGAGGCTCATAATGGTTATTTCCAAACATCCATTCTGTGATGTCTGTCTTGCAGCTGAGACATTTCTGAGTGACGCTTCCCATCAGGTCTGCAGGTGTACTCGACCTCCCTCCCCGATTGTCCCACCTCAGTGCTGTGAGGGCCACTGCGGACTCTGTGATTGTGGAGAAGACAACCCCGGCCACCATCATTCCCTGTCCCCAAGCTTGCTCTCCAGCCGACACCTCTTATTCTCAAGTGCCGCTCGAGAGGCAAAGATGCAGGGACAAAAGCAGAGCGGGCACATCCGTGTTCTGTCGTCTACTAAAGAACTCTTGCCAGCGGTTTGGGAACCAAAGCGAAATGTGGCTGCCTGGAAAGGCCTGGCATGTCTGAAGTAGCTGCAATGGCACTCTCCACAGTGCAAGCATTTTGAAAATAAGCGAGGTGTACAGGGAGCGTAGACGCTTTCAAATGGCTTGAACACGCCTGGTTTCTTGCCAGATTGATTTCTTTCATTAAGACGAGTTACTCTTCATCTTCATACCATCTAGCCTCGGGAAGTAAGAGATTGATTTAGTGATCTGCAGTGAGGAGCACCCTGAATTTTCAGGAATTTATCATTTAATATTTGAATGGCCATCTGTAACACGCGGATTGATCGACTTAACTCCGACAGGCGTCTTTTGTGAGTTATGCCTCAACTTGAGTCCAAAACACAACTTTACGTTAGTTTTACTACTGTCTTGGGCACCAAGCTTGAAAGTATCTGATTTGCAAACAATTTCAACACAATCCTCAGTTCAAAAGACCCAGACAGCTTCTGATTTCTTAATTCCTCCATCTAAGTCTCCATCCGCAGACTTACACTTAGGACCCTAGACCGCCATTTCCTGCTTCTATCTCTGCTCTCATTCCAGGGTCTTCAATAGAGGCATTGCTTCTCTCTCTCTCCCTCCCTGGAAGACCTGGAGTGTGGGTTATTCTCCATTGTCATTACTTCTTAGGAACAATGCCAGCACTTAATGGGTGGCATTCAGGTTTGCTGAAAGTTCTGACATATGGGATACTCTTATAAATGAAGGATGAGTCCTCCCGACCCAGTTTCCAAAAGCTACCCATTGACACACACGGTTTGCCCGACTCGCGTTTCCTCCGGTCAGCTCCATAGCGGTCTCTCTGGCCTCATTCGGTTGCTTCTGTCTCTATTCCTGGTTTGGATTTCTCAATTGGGATTGCCACTCACACACCGTCTGCCTCGTGGAATCTATCCCTGAAAGCTCCGCTTTGTTTTCACAGCTCCCTAGGAAGCTCTCCTAGCCACGCTGCTGCGTTCAGTGACCCACTGGCTCTATGCATTTTCTTCCCGTTTATGTTATGCAGCACCCTCAAGAAACTGCAGTGCGCTATTTGAGCTGGTTTCCAAACTTACTCTTGCTTATCATTCCTCACCAGTCCTCCAGAGAGCAGCCTCATGACTTATGTTTCCCGCCTTTTGTTTCTCTCTTGCTCAGCTCTAGCTGACCGGGATGTGGCAGAGACAGCTATGAATTCAACACAGCCTACTTCCTTACCCTTCCAGGCATATAACGAGGCACCCCTTTGTAACAGAGAATGGGAGTGGGACAGAGTCCTAGCCAAGGAAATGTGGGCCAATGTGATGTTCATCGCTGCTAGCCTGGCCTAGGGAATCCCCAACATACAGCTAGTCATTACCTTCTCCTTCCCATGCAGCTTGTAAAGAAAGGAATGCAAAGACCCAGAGGTCCGCACACCCACAAGCCACAGACTCTAGTTCTTAAGTAACTAACTAGACAGAAAGTCACCCACTCACTGGGAATGGCGAGCATCTGGATTTGACTCCGTGAACAAAAAGGCAGCTTTAGTTGAGCTGGGATTGTTGCATTTTTATAACAGGAGGCGTTACCAACGCCTTGGTCACATACTATCTCTTCCACGTGAACTTCTCCGCTTGGTTCCACTGACCAGAATGAGTTTTCTCTCCACATGTTAAAATGTTCTGCCTCATCTAATATGAAATCAATTCTCATTTCCTCCATGAAGCTCTCTCCAATTTCACCACAGAGAAGTCTGTCCTTTCCAAATGTCTTGACACTCACACACACTGCTTTGCCTCTCAGGTGGCGGGCTCTGCTGGGTTGAACTTATTTTTATTTAGCTTTGGTGAGTGTGTTCTGTCTTCTCTGGGAGGTTTTCAGATTATTTGAGTTGGCGCCTTTGTCTTATGCTTCCGTGTGAGGGATGTAGACGCTCACGGGACCATTGCAAAGAAGCTGACTGACTTATTTCACTCAGGCTCTGTTTGGATCCCACATCCTTCCTTACAGACTTCGTCTGCGTACTGTGTTTTGTTCATCCCAGGCATGTGTTCAATACCTCTGCTTGTTTCTGTTTCTCAGAGATGCTGATGAAAGAACATGACACCTACTTAATACTCCTGTATTACTCCACTGTTGTGCTTAATATACATTACTTGAATAAGTGAATCTATTTCTCGTCTCTGAATTCAGAGAGGAATACACATAAACCCTTCCAAACGTCCTATTTTTGGAGATATTGCAGCATCATATCAGATTTCTTCATTTTCTTTGTAATCCTGACAGTAATCACACAGGGCTGACTATCTGCTCTGAATGAGGTTAATCATTGCTCTATTGATGTCTTTGTTTAATAAAAGAACAAATTCTTCAGTCTGGCACTGTAGTGTGATCATCTATTGCTTCTGCTTGTTTCATCTTTGAGTTGCTATAGCCTCACGCGTGTGGTAGCTTTTCAAATCAGTAGGGTGATCTGGTGAGGCTTTCCCAACAAGGGGCCAGGCTGAGGGAAAGCCTGCCAAGGCAGAGGCCTTGTCAAGTGATCAAAGCTATTGACTCTGCTCATCTCCCCTGCTGAATCTAGAGACCTCACTCCAGCAATCAATGGAGACCATAAAGAGGAAGTGCATGGGGCAAGTTTCAGGAGACTCGACCTCTTTTTTTCCCAACAGCGTGATACTCAGCAATCCTCGTCTTCAGCATTCCATCCTTTTGATAGGGGGTCAATGTACCTCTCGGGTTTGCTTTGGTGTGTGTGTGTGTGTGTGTGCGTGTGGTGTAAATATGTAATGTTGCATTATTAATAACCACACATAGGTAATTTTTGAGAATAGACAGGTACTAGGCAAAAAATTCCCATAACATTAGCACTGGAAACCCTTTGAGTCAGCGCTAAACAACTGTCTCAAGTCACCGACCAACCTCAGCTACTGGTGCGCTTCAGATGGGAGAGCAGGTCTGCCTGCACCCCGTGTTTAGCATTCTGAAGTTCTCAGTTATGAAAGGGACAAGGGTTCTACCTTTAGGGAGGAGACCAGTGCTTAGGAACTCTCCCTAAACTGAAGATACAACCGCCCTTCAGCGAGGGAAGGAAGAGCGGTCAGGTCGAGGCTCCAGTAGCTAGTGAAGTCACGGAGTTTGGAAGAAGGAAACATGGCGGGGGACGTGGCAGTGGCAGGGCTAGGAAGTGCCCACGCCTCAGAGCCAGGCAACAACTGTATACACATTAATTGGAGTTTTAATTTAGAGACTGCCATTACTTTCCTTAAAAAAATTCACATCACTCACTTTATTGAATTAACGTTAACTGATTGCTTGACAGGGAGGAGGGCCAAGCATCTCTGTGGCACACCACACGTAAAGGTGACGCTAGGCATGCTCAAAACGTTTGGTGTACATCTGCCATGGAATAGTTTTGCTTAAGTTGGTTTGGTCCTATCATTTTGATGTTAGAATTTGAGACTTATTTCATAGCTACACATAAGGATCTATCTCTCCTTTGACTTAATGCCTATGCATCAGTGTTCAACCTGGGTCTTAAGAGATAGAGAAATAGACTAATTGTATGCATATGTAGAGCTTACATTCTTGTGTGGGGATGTGTGTGTGTGTGTGTGTGTGTGTGTGAATTTCCATGTATCTGTAGATACAAAGGTGGATGAAAATAAAACATTCTGTAAACTTGTGTATATATGTATGGTGTGTGTACATATATATATATACACACACACATACATACATACATATAGCTATCCATATATATATATATATATATATATGGATATATATAGAGAGATATGTATCTATCTATCTGAATTGAAACAGTACTAATGAAATGAGAGAGGGAGCTGCAAAACTCTCTAGAGAGGAGGATTTCAGAGGGAAAGTTTGTTTAGTTCCTGATACCAGCAATTGTTTGCTGGGTGAAAAAAGCTTCAAGAAGACCAATAAGAGAGAGACAGAGACAGAGACAGAAAGAAGCAGTAACAGGGAAACAGGGAGAGACAGAGACAGTGACAGAGAGTCAGAGAAAGCGACAGACACAGAGAAACAGTGACTGAGAGACAAAGAGACAGAGAGGAACTGAGGTCAAAGAATCAGTCCAGCCAGCTACGTGGAGCTTCTATCCAACGGTGGCCCTCAAGAGTTATTCTAGATGAAAGAGAAGACATTGCACAGTTTTGAATAAGGGCAAGTTCAACTTAGTTTCCTTCTTCAAAGAAATGTCCTGTCTTCCCTGTGGCATACAAATGTACAGAGTGCCAAGAGCCTCGTGTTGCAGCTTAGAAAGAAATACTGACAGCTTAGAATAGGAGGTACCGAGGAAACCTCCCCACGTCACCCTGGCTTGTCAATGTAGAAAGATGGCATTTTATTTTACAAATACGGAGGCTAGGGAGGTGACTCAATCAGTACAATGCTGGCTACTCAAGCCTGAGGACCCAAGTTTGATCTCCAACATCCAAGTAAAACCTAACACCATGATACATGCCCATCGTCCCCAGTACTAGGGAGGTAGGGCCAGAAAGATCCCTGAAGCCATCTGAGTTAAGGAACTCCAGATTCAGTGACAGATCTTGTTTCAAAAAATAAGGTGAAACTGGTTGTGGTGATGTATAGCAGTAGAAGTCGCAGAAGAGGCTGGGGCACGAAGATCACCGGTTCAAGGCTGCCCTGATTCATACCTGTACAAATAGGGTGTGATAAGAGTAATAGAGGAATGTTGACCCGGCCTGACCTCCACATGCAAACACGTGTGCACACATGCAAATACACAGAGACATGCATGCACACATGCACAAATAATTTTTTTAACTGAGTAGCTGAATCTCCAGTAATACCGTTTGACTTTGAGCACCATGACCTTGCTTTGGAGATTCGATTATGTTATTCTAGACTTACTAGATCTGGCTCTGGGGTACAGAAATACACAGGAGTCAGAGTTGGAAGGGAAGCTGAGGTATAGGCAGAACAGAGGAATGTGGGTTTCGATGTCATGGTGAACCCTTCAATACTCGGGGCTCTGCCCTCATTTCCTCGCACCTCATTTTCTTCTCAGTGCACTGGCTTCCTCGTCACCCCTTCAGTAGGTCTGCCCTGCCCGGGTCTGCACGTCTAGACGGGCTTGCAACCTTACGTTTCAGCTGTCACGGTCCTTACTCTGCACACGTGGAACATCACATCTTGGCAAGGGTGCTGTGCTCTGTTCTTCCTTTCACGCCTACCACACTTCCCAATCCACAAATTCTTCCTGTTTGCTTTCGAATATTGATGCTCCCTGAGGAATTACTGTCCGGCCTTTTACCATCTCGCTCGCTCTCCCTGCGGCCTTGGGGCTTTGATCTAGCGGAAGGAGCCTTAATCTAGGATGTGTATGCACGCACCCCCTTCTCATTTTTAAAGATCTCTAGTCCTCACCTTGAATGAGATCAGTAGCCCAGGTGCCCATTGGCCATGTCTCCCTGGGTGTCCCACAGTAACCTTACATAAAGCCGTTCCCGAACCCAGCGTGCAGATGCCACGTTCCCCAGGTTCAACCTGCTTTTCTTCATTTTGCATCTCAGCTTGTGGAGTCGTCTGTGTATGTCTTGCCTTCTATTCTACCCTACTGTCATCTGTCGGTCACTCACCCAGTCTAAATATCTTGCCTTCTAAATGTATTTATGTTATTTATTTATATACTATATATTTGTATATGTTATATTATTTACATACATTATACACACATTCTCCTTCCCCCTCCACTCTTGCTAACACGGCCCCATCTGAGTCTCTCATCACCTCTCCCCTGAAGGAGACTAGCCGCTCTTCTTCCTGTTTCCCCGTCTACTGTCTATATTTCCCCAGAAATCCACCCAGCCTTTAATCTGATCATGCCTTTCCTTTTCAGAAAACTCTCCAAAGTGTCCCTGTCACACACAATGTACTGTCTGACTCCTCAAGGACCAGGCAGTTCTGTTCGCCATCTGCTCTTGGCTCCCCTTCTAACATGAAGTCCCTGCAGCCTGTCCCCGTCGCCGCTGTCTTCCACCCTTCAGCTCATCCCACCCCGGCAGTGCTTCCCGTCAATCAATCTGGCTTCTGCTCCGTGTTCATGCCATTTCCTCCGCCCGCGGAATCTTTGCTTTCCCTTTTTGTCCAGATAATTCCAAGTCTCTAAGATTCAGCTGCATGACACGCGGGGTAAGTGGTTCATGTTTCCCTGGTGTCTGTGGTACCCTGACAGCATCTGGCATTATCATCGCAGCATCACCAACTGTAAACATATGCCTCTGTGTCAGTTTCCCCTTTCTGGGCATTTGTTCTCATCTGTAAAGTGGTAATAACAATAGTATGTGTTTTAGAAGGTTATTGGGAGCATTAAATTAGGTTATCCATGTGATAATGTGGAAACAGTGACTAGTTCATAAAAAAGTGATAATAGCAATATTATTACTGTAATATAATCATCAGAAAATGCGTATCATAATTGTACCATTGAAATTATTGTACTCTAATAGGAATATTGATGGCATTACAGACTGAGCATCCCTTACTTATGGAACCAGAATATTTTGAGATTTTTTTCTGGTTGTAGACAGTTTCATATGTGTAGCAAAGTATCTTGGGGATGGGATCCAAGACTAAACATGAAAGTTCACTTATATTTCACATATAGTTTATACACATGGCCTGTGGGTGATTTTACATAATGCATATTTTTAATAATTTCTGTGGGCTGCAGGCAGTACCCTTGTTACTGCCTGGCTTTCCTTACAGGATATCCAATAAACCTGTTTTCCTCCCAAAATAAATAAATGACATAAAATGATTTTGTCCATTAAATAAAGTTTTGTGGTGTAGAATTTTCCACTATGGTACCGTATGGGCATATAGGAGCTCTCAGATTTTGGAACATCTTGAAATTTCAGATTAATTATTAATATTGTATATCATTACTATTAATATTGCATATATTTATAATGCCATGCTGTGTGGCCCTCAAGGCCGGGGGGTGATCTTAATAAAATAATACAGAGATAGTAATAACTGCTGCTAATAGTTAATGCACATGAAGCAGTTGGCATACGCCAGATGTTTAACAAAACAAATAGCATTAACTATCTTCCAAACCCCTCTGAGCTGTACTGGTGGATATATGGAGGATTAGAAGGCAAGACAACCTTATAGACTTGCTTATCCCTGACGTCTGTCCCTGGTTCTTTTGACATCACTCCAGGATTTCAGCATACACCCCCCTCCTAGCCCCTCTCCAAACTGCTTAGCGCCAGAGGGCTTGGGGAAGACAGTAGACGCTCATGGTAACTCTCTGGTAGATACTACCATGTGTCACCCAGACCTCTCCGCAGTGAAGCTGGGCTATGAGCATGTAGTCCGAAGGTGCTTGGATCAAAATCCATTCAACTTAATTACCATATTATCAATCAAAGGCATACCTTCTCCCCAGCAGTGGCTGTCTAAGCAACTGACAGGGAATCTTCCAGGGATACTGTGAAGTCAACATGCCTAAAATCTGCTTCCTGAAGTATGAATATTTTTATCAGGACAAAACATGGGCCACAGCTTAAGCTGAAAAAGAGCACACCCAGTTCCTGGCTGCAACATAAACATTGGGCCCGTAAGGACAATATTGTAATAATCTCAGGCCATGTTTGCTTTCCAGCCCCTGATAACAACATTGCAACAAATTAAACAGATATCAAAACGGACTGCAGTTATTGACCCTGAAGGGCTCATTTCCCTAAGACTAAGAGCAAAGCCACACAGTAGAAATTGTGATGGTTCAGGAAAAGGTAGGAGACTAGAACACTACCTCAGTGAGCAACTATTAAATACCAAAGATTGCCTACAATGACCTGTTATGTGCTTAGCGTAATCTCATGAATAAATAATATTGTTCGGTTTTAAGATGAGACACAGAGAGCATTAAAGTTGCACTATATCACAGAGTTAATGATCTGACCCCGAGCAAGCCACCTGGCTCCAGTGACCAGCTAGTCCTCAACTGATAGGTTGCCTCTCAGGCTTTCTTCAGAACATGTTCACAACAAGATGTGCTCATCCTTACAAGCATGCTGGACTCTTAGCTCTGACCATGCTGGGATGGAGTGGTTCACATCTGTTTGATTAGTTTGTAAGCCCCATGAGGGCAAGTGATGTATATCTCCATCTCCACCATCTTTTCAAGCAATGACTAGTGCACAGTCTCGCTTGTAGTAATCCCTCAGCTTATGTTTATTTAATTAGCCTTTTCAACACTGAAGAGATGTCTTGGGTATGTGACCCATAGGTTCCGATAATTCTGCTTCTGGTGATAGTTTCAGCCAAAGCTTGAGATAGACTTCATGTTATCAGTTCCTAATGCTGCAGGGGGCGTGGCTGCTAGTGCTGCTGCAGGGGGTGTGGCTGCTAGTGCTGCTGCAGGGGGTGTGGCTGCTAGTGCTGCTGCAGGGGGCGTGGCTGCTAGTGCTGCTGCAGGGGGTGTGGCTGCTAGTGCTGCTGCAGGGGGCGTGGCTGCTCGTGCTGCTGCAGGGGGTGTGGCTGCTAGTGCTGTGGTTCTGGTCACAGATTCTTCCCAGGTGTTTGCAGGAGCAGGTGGAGACTCTTTTACCTCTCAGCGCTTCCTCACAGCTCTGGAGAGCAGGCTGCCACTACTCCATCCCTGCCGACATACCACTACCTTTCAAAAAGTGGACATCATCTTCTTCTACACACACACACACACACACATACACACACATACACACACATACACAAACACACACACACACATACACATACACACTCACACACACACATACACACACATACATCTCTCTCTCTTTCACACACACACACACACACACACACACACACCATACACACATCACACACACACATACACACATTCACATACACTCACACAAACACACACATACACACACATACACACTCACACACACACACATACACGTACACACATACACACACAATCACACACATACACACACACATAGACACTCACACAAGACACACACACATACACACACACATAGATACACACATACACACACATGCACACACATACACACTCGCACACACACACATACACACTCACACAACACACATACACACACATACAAAAAAACAACACATCATACATACATACACATACACACTCATACACACACATACACACACATACACAGTCATACACACACACACTCACATACACACACACCATACACACAATCACACACACATATACACACATTCCACATACACTCACACACATTACACACACATACATGCTCACACACACACATACATGTACACACCATACCCACACATACATACAACACACACCACACATACACACAACATTAGACAAGCATAGACACACACCACATAGAATACACATGTACACACACATTGCACACACATACACACTCATACACACACACATATACATACTCATACACACATACACAGACATACACACACACATACACAGCACATAGACACACACAGACATACTCACACACACATAGACATACTCACATAGACACTCACACATACATACATACTAGCATACACACATATACACACATCACACACACATACACACACATATACACATACACTCATATACATACACATACACACACACACATACTCACATACACACACATACACACAGACATTCACATAACACATACAGACATACACACACATACACACAGACACACACATACACACACACATACACACTCACATACATCTTCTCACACAGCACACTGCATACTCACACACACATATCACACTCCTCTCACACACACCACATGCACATTTACACATACACATATGCACACACTCACACACACATTTACACATACACACATAGACACATCTCTCTCTTCACCACACACACACACACATTCTCACATCTCTCTCTCTTCACACACATGACACACCACACACACACATCACACTACATCACAACTCACACACTCACCAACACACACTCACACTCACACACACATCTCTCTCTCTCTCACACACACACATACACACACACAGACATACACACATCTCTCTCTCACATACACATACACACACACACACACACACACGCATGCAGAGTGCATTTCAATGTAGAAAGTTTTAACATGAGCCAGTACAAAATGGAGGCGAGACTAAAATAGCAAATATAAAGAATTAAGCTTTTGTTTCTGTCAGCTGTAGCAGTATAGTCTTTGGTTTACAGTTTTGCCCATGCCTCTGAATCGGGCTGTCTCAGTGCCCATCCCCAGTTTTGAAACTTCGGCTCCTCATTTTTAAAGTGAAGGGCATGGTATCTATTAGGTTGAAACATAAAATTTTCATTTTTTTGTAGGTCAGAAAGGGTCAAACAGTGACAATTTTATATCCCTCCACTTAATACATCGTGGGGTCTGTGCAGAGGAAATGAATAATGCATGGACAGCACTTATCATGGTGCCTGTCCCCAAAGTACTCAATACGCAGCGCTGTGATGGGGGCTAATGATCTTCATCCGAGACGGTGACTTAGGTCTTATTGGACTTCTACTGCCAGTTCAATTTTTCTAAGTGGCACGAACCAAATGCCTGGCTTTTATAAACACTGCTGGCTGAAAGCTCAGGGCTAACCAGGGAGACCCAGACTCCCTGCTCTTTTCAGTACATTGCCTTGACTATGATATTGGAGAAGAATAAGAGGGGTCTTTACACTATGGGCAGACTTGTGAAATGTCTAAACCCTTATATGAAGGAAAGGCATGTTCCCAAGTCTCTGTGGGCACAGGCATCGCCTAAAGGGTACCTCCTCATTTTGCAAACAATATCACTGTGGCTCTCAGTAAGTCACTTAATGCTTGAGTGTTTGATAATTTGCTTT
The DNA here is from genome assembly GCA_026225945.1 of Cricetomys ansorgei. Taxonomy (NCBI): domain Eukaryota; kingdom Metazoa; phylum Chordata; class Mammalia; order Rodentia; family Nesomyidae; genus Cricetomys; species Cricetomys ansorgei. The sequence goes on from JAMJFZ010001558.1 coordinate 13,906, forward strand.
CATACTCAAGCTAGAATATATCCAGTATTTGCTAGGTTTTAGGCAATGCTGCTATCTCACAAATGAAAATTGTCACTCTCTTTTTAGTCATTAATTACATAAATATTTACTGAGTACCCATAGTGAATCAAAGATGATGGCAGAAAATGGATGAAGTGGAGATCAAGTCAGATAGAGTATCTGGGAGCTTACAGTCTACCAGAAGAGACATTGAATGTCTCAGGGTTTCTAATATTCTAATAAAGCATCATGCCCAACTACTACTTGGGGAGGAAAGAGCTTATTTCGGCTTATAACTCTCAACTTCTGAGGGAAGTCAGGACAGGGACTCAAAGCAGGAACTGTAGCAGAAACCATGGAGGGGTGCTGCTCACTGGCTTGCTCCTCGTGGCTTGCTCAGCCTGCTTTCTTATAGAACCCAGGAGAACTTGCCCAGTGGTGGCCCTGCCCACGGTGAGCTGTACCCTCCCATATCAGTCACTAATCAGGAAAATTCTTGACAGACTTACCATTAGGCCAATCTTATGGAGACATTTTCTAAATTGAGATTCCCCCTTCCCAAATGACTTCAGACTGTCAAGTTAACAAAACCAACAGAAACAAACAAACAAAACAACCACCACCTCCACAACAAAAGCCTGGACAGTACATAATCTACATATGTAAATGAAAAATTGCAATCATGATATTAATAAATGAGGATACCTGGTGTTACAGTAACTAGAAATTCGATGAAGAGCTTTGACTTAGTACGGTGACATAGACTGAGTAATCTATGAATTTAGGATGAAAGATCCTGGGATGTAGGACTGATGCCTGAAGTGTGACTGGGTCCCTCCCATCATTCCACCATTGTCACGTGATGCATCAAGCAGCATACTGGCAATATTTGGGTGAGAGGACTCTTTCTCGGGGCAAACATATCAGAACTCTTGCTGTGTGAGAGAGGGAAAGAGCTGGCAACCTGTGAAAGTATATGTTCGTAGCAAGGAGAGCTGAGAGTTGGAGTAACGTTCTACACAAAAGAAGACATGGCAACATCCTCTCTTAGGAAGAAAGAAGACCCTTTTGAAAATCAGAAAAGCCTACTGCAAC
>JAMJFZ010001558.1:20000-61577 GCA_026225945.1 Cricetomys ansorgei
AGGATCTCTCTTTCTAAATCATCAGATAAAAGAAGTCATCTGAACTACCCCATTGGCTTCATGGTAGATGCCACGTGTAAGGTTAGTGCTTTTAGTTTCCTTGGATACCTACAATCCAAGGATCCTATGGTTCACAGGGACAGGCCCCTGAGGACTGTCCTGCTACCTCAGCAGCCTCATGTCTGCAGGGCCCCACAGTGATGGGGTGCCTGCCTCAACTCTAAAATGGCTTTTTCTGGCTTCTACACATTACAAACACAGAACTCAGATGACTGTTTAGACAACTGATTGTTTGCTTATTTATTGTGTGGATTTATTTATTTTTTGTGTAATTTAAAAATTGTCAGATAATATTTCTCTTAGTGCTCAGCATGCCATTTTGGAGTTTGTATACCACACAGAATGGCCAGATCTAGATGACTAGCAACTGCTTTTATCTACTCAAGAAGGTAATGCAACATTTAGTGGAGTCAATGTGTTGCATAAGAGACACCGTGGTTCTTCCAAATTAATTTTTATTTCCTATTCAACTAAAAGTTTGTGATTTTGCTTCACCCCATCCTGCTACTCAACTTCTGGAACCAACCATCTGATTTGATCATTTTTTTTTTCTGCTAATAATGAAAAAAAACTAAAAAAACAAAGAGTTTTATGTAGGTGTGAGATCTGTATGTTATTCATCCTTCTGTCTCTAGTGTAATTCATTTAAAACATCCATTATATTCATCCATGTGGTCCCTGGATTCCTGGAGGGAATCTTGCTGGCCAACTTAAGTTAATTCTGACATTTTTTTAGCTTTGTTCCTTTTGCTCAGGACTGTTCGGCCAGTCAGGGTCTTCTGTGGTCCTGTATGCATTTTAAGATAGGCTGTATTAAATCCCATACCTATCTTTTTGTTGTTTGCTTGTTTGAGACAGGATCTTACTCTGTAGCGGAGACTAACCCAAAAACCACTGCCTTGCACAAACTGACTTGAACTCAAGTCAATCCTCCTGCCTCAACTCTTGAGTGCTGAGACTGTAGGTATACTCTACACCACAACTGGCTTGCCATTGGTATTTTGATGGATATTTCATTATTTTCTCACACTGTGGAACACTCTTTCTACACATAATTTGTTGAGCGGTGTTTTCTGAAAGGATGACGGATTTTATCAAATGTGTGTTTCCGCATCGATTGAATAGCCTTACTTTGTGGGCCTTCAGTCTGTCAACATGATGCGTCATATTCTTATTCACGAATATTGTACATTTTTGCATTTCACTTGACCATCATGTGTGACTTTTTTAATGTGCTACTGCATTCAGTGTGCTAATATATTTTACCCATGATCCCTAGGGATATTGGCTTACAGTCCTCCCTCCTTCCCACCCTTTCTCCCTCCCTTCCTCTCTTCCTTCCCTGTCCTTTTTACTCTCCTTGCTTCCCTCCCTTCCTCTCCCCTCTCCCTTTAGCTCTTGTTCTCCCCACCCCACTTTCCCTCTCCGGCTTGCTTCCAGGGCAATGCTGGCCTCAAAAATGAGTTTGGAAATGTTTCCTGATCTTGAATATTTTGTAAGAGTTTGAGAAGGGTTGATTTTAATTCACTTAATGTTTGCTGGAATTCAGCAGTGAAACTTCAGTGCCTGGGCTTTCCTTTGATTGAAGACTTTTTAATACCAATTCAATTTCCTTACTTATTATTGTTCTACTTGGATTTTCTATTTCTTCATAATTCAATTTTGGTGGTTGCATGTGTCAAGAAATGTATTGATTTCTTTTAGATTATTCAGTTTATTGGCATGTAATTATTCATAATAGTTTTTGTTCCTTTGTGTTTCTGTTGCATCATCTGTAATGTTTTCCTTTTCATTTTTTTTGAGTCTTTTTCTCCTTTTTCTTAATTATTGATGTTCAGTTTAATTGATTTTGTGTATATCTTCAAAAAACAACTCGTAGCTTTATTGATCTTTCCTATTATTCTTGTTTGTTTGTTTCCCATTTATTTCTGCTGTGATTTTGTTATTTCTGTCTTTCTATCACTTCAGGCTCAGACACGTCTTGCTTCCCAAGAACTTTGAGTTATAAAATAAGTTCGGGATCTTTCTTCTTTTTTTATATATGCATTTAAGCTTTCTGTTGATAGCTGCTTCTCCTTTATCCTGTAGGTTTCAGTTTATTGTGTTTCTATTTTTGCTTAGTCTCAGGGAAGCCTTAAATTTTCCTTTTATTTTCTTCATTGATTTATTGGATGTGCATGCATGATATTCAACTTCGTATATTTGTGAACTTTCTGAAGTGCCTCTTGTTATTGATTTGTAGATTCATACCATAATGGTTAGAAATGATACTTAAGTCCAGTGTCAGATTTCTCCAGTTGCTATGCATGCATGTGTATTTGTGTGTGCATGTGTGTGTGCATGGTACATGTGTATGCATATACGTGTGTGCAGTTTCACATGACCATGCACATATGTGGAGGTCATTGTGTCACATCAGTATCTTCCTCTATGGTTTTTCACCAGAGATCCTTGAGACAGGGTCTCTCACTGAACCTAGAGTTTGCCACTTTGAGGCTAGACTATCCATCAGCAAGCCAGAGCAGTCTTCTTATTCCCCAGCCACAATGCTGGGGTTATGGACACATCAAGACAGGCTTTCTATGTGGTTTCCGGGGATCCAAACACAGGTCCTTATGTTTGTGTAGTAAGGTATCTTATCAGTGAGCCATCTCCCTAGCCCTCCTTAAAAACTTTTAAGACGTGGGGCTGGAGATATGACACAACAATTAAGAGTACTTGCTGCTCTTTCAGAGGGAATTTGGTTTCCAGCACTCAGATGGCAACTCAACCCTCTGTAATTCCACTTCCAGGGGATACAGTGCTCTTCTTTAGCCTCCATAAGGCAAGCAAGCGATGTAGAGGTACACATGCAGGGAAGGTCCTCATACACATAAGAATCTTAAGAGGACCGTAAAATGCATGCGGCAAGCAACTTCCGCAGAGAAAGTGCTTTGGATATTGGAGGTCAGGTCCATGACGTTTGACTCCATTGCTTTGGGCCTGGGGTAAAGCAGTACATCGTGGCAGGAAGCAAATGGCAGAAACTAATCCACATGCAGCATGAATGAGGGAGGGAAGAGAAAGAAGGAAGCTTGAATCTTCTTCCAATTCCTTGCTCAGCCGTACCCACAATGACACGAGCACCTCCCAATGCCCATGTCAGGGTGCAGAATGCTTTCGGTGTGACCCCAACATCTCCTCAGTTCCAGCACTGCTCAGAAGTCCAGCTTCACATTTTCCTCTGAGACTTACCCTCAGCTCTTGGCTTAAAAAGACAATCAAGCGGTTCCAAGAAAGAATGAGTGAGGGACAAGCAAGGAGCGGGCAGCCCTGTTCCAAAAGAGAGGGATGGAACAGTAGGAGAGACGGGTTAGCTCCGAATCCAGACAAGACCCGGGGAACCTTCACATCTGGAATCCCGAACACGCTGTGGTAGAAGTGTCATGTAATATGTAATGTATGTTACGTATTATTGTAATGCCTCATCTCAGCGATCAACTTGACTGAATTGGACACACCTAGGATATTATCAAATTCCGCTGCTGAGGATGTTTCTAGGGAAGATTGGCAGGTGGGACTACAAGTAAGGGGACAAGATTCACCATGCACAGGAGTAGTGCCACCTCGTAGGCTAAGGGGCTAGCTGGAACAGAGCAGAAGATGGAAACCAGCCCCAGCGTACTGAGCATGTGTCCTATTGATGCTGCTGTCTGTCACCTGCGGATGCCAGATTCCAGCTCCTTAGTCTTTCAACATGGTGCTCACAACGACAACTCTTCAGAAGGCTTTTCGGCTTTGTAGTCTCAGACTAGGGATGCACCAATGGTCTAATTATTCTGAGGCTAACATATTCTCAGCCTGAGCAGTTGTACCTGGGACCAACTTGACACATGCCCGTAGTGGTCGTGGAGGGCTTTATAGCTAAGAGAAGGAGTCCTAGGAAAATGAGTCTCAATGTTACCTTGGGCATCCATAGCAGCCTGAGCTTCTTCTCTAAAATGATTTTGTTTCAGAAAGTATTTGCAACAAATGTGCATTTTTGTAACTTTTAGCCGTGTGTGTGTGTGTGTGTGTGTGTATGTGTGTATGTGCTTGTATATGTGTGTGTGTTTGTATATGTGTGTAAGTGTGTGTGTGTGTGTGTGTGTGTGTGTGTGTGTGTGTGTGTGTGTGTACAGGTGTCCTCTCAGACTTCGAAGATGATCTTAAGATATCTGATCATCCCGAGGAAGAGCCTTTGGATTCCTTCTATCATCTCTCACAACTACTCCAACCTTGGTCACATGTTCAGGCATGCTTTCCATAGAGACAAGTTGCAAATTTTTCAAAAATTCTGTTTTTGTCATACTCTTCCTTTGAAGTTGTCTAAAAGTAGCTCATGATACCCAGTTCCAGCCCCAGTGTTTCACTACCTTGAGATTCCCTCTTCCAGATCAATTAGCCCGTTACCTTTAAGCTTGGACTCTCAGAAGGTATCAGAACATGGGAAAAATACATCCAAATATTTTTCCACAATGTAGCAAGAGTGGATTCTCTTCCAACTTGCAGTGGAACTGTCCCTCCTTAGCTGATCAAAATATAGACATTTTTGGTATTGCAACAAAACACTTTGGGTAACTAACTCATTAAGAGAAAAGGCTGGTTTAGACGTTAAGAGTTTCCAGTCTATGGTCACCTTAGCCTTGTCTTTGGATCTCCATGGAGGCCTGTTACCAGGGCAGGACTGTGTTGCTTAGCATACTTACTGACATCATGAGGCAGGAAGGAGAAGATTAGAATTCTGCGATCCCCTCAAAGGCATGCCTCCAGTGGCCTCAGAACCTGTCCAAGGTCCCACATGCCAAAGGTTCTCATCACTCCCCTATCGTGCCACCCTGGGGGCTAAGGCATCAACATTGGGGCCATTGCGTGGACACTGAGCCTCCAAACTGGATCAATATTCAAGTCAGTTTAAAGTAATGAGCCACTGGAAAGCACACACACACAGACACACACACACACAGACACATATACAGAGATACACACAGATACACACACACACACACACACATACACACACACAGACACACATGCACAGACACAGAGACACACACACACAGAGACACACACACACAATTACACACACCACACACATACACACACAGACACACACACACACACACACACACACAGACACACACACAGACACACATGCACAGACACAGAGACACACAAACACAGAGACACACACACACACAGAGACACACACACACAATTACACACACCACACACATACACACACAGACACACACACACACACACAGACACACACACACACACAGACTCACACACACACAGACACACACACAGACACACACACACAGACACACACACAGACTCACACACACACAGACACACACACACACACAGAGACACACACACAGACTCTCACACACACACAGACACACACACACAGACACACACACAGACTCACACACACACACACACACACACACACAGACACACACACAGACTCACACACACACACAGACTCACACACACACACAGACTCACACACACACACACAGAGACACACACACACAGACACATATCACACACACACAGACACACACAGAAACACACACACACAGACACACACAGACACACACACACACACACACTATGGAGGAAACGAAGAATTTACTATCACTGGAACACTTTATTGGGAAGTTCAGGCATCCATGACTTTCCTCTCCCTACAACAAGACACATGTCAAAAGCAACCCAAGGGAGGAAGAGTTTACTTTGACTCGCAATTTTTTGGGTGCAGGTCCCCCTTCACGATGAGGAAGTCATGGCGACTGGAGCGCCAGGCAGCTGCTGACATTGCTTTCCCAGCCAGGAAGCTGAGCAAGATGAAAGCAGTTGCTGACCTTGCTGTCTCCTTGTTTACCCAGTCTGGTGTCTCAGCCCACAGATCGGTGCTACCAAAAGGGTGTGTTTTCCCAATCAAGGAATCTAATCTGGAAATGTCCTCATGTCCAGACTTTGTCTCCTAGGTAAGTCTAGATCCTGTCAGGTTGACAGTCAGTGTCGATCCCCGAAGGTGATTATTTGAGGAGGAGAAAGCGTCAGCTTGCTGCTGTATGGAATGATATCAGGGTTAAATAACACAATAACTGTTATGGTTCTAAAGGACTCTAAGTATGGAGGTGCCATTAATGAGGGACATACAGAAAGAGCACAGACGGGTTCTGTGCTTCAGGTGAGCAGGGGCTGAAATTAAGTGTAAAACTGAATGGGTGACAGGAGAAATGCCTCTAGGTGGAGGTGGCCCGTTAGTTTCGAGGCCACTTGTCAGTGGAAATACATCTGCTGTTCTGGGAGAGAAGTGAAGTTGTAGGTTCATTGATTTCCCTCTCCTGTGAGACGGCCGTTGTGGTTTTGATGTGACAACTGTCAGCTGCTGCTATGAGATGGGAGCCAAGACCCATGGGTAATTCCTCCCACATTTGACACAAGAACTAGACCTTCCAAACTTTTCTTTTCTTTTCTATAAACTAGCTATCTGTACATCTTCAGCCATGTCAAACTCTTGGTGCTTTTTGTTCGTGACCTGTTCACCCTGTGGCTTATGATTACCAAGCAAACAGGAAGAGAGAGAATGAGAGAGGGACAGCAACAGGAGGGAGCATGCTGAATTCGATGCTTTTGCCAGAAGCACCCACATACAATTGAGGCATAAAACCTTGCATTGTGTTATGGTCACTGACAACGCTGAAACCGCACAGAAGCCCTTAGCGTGTGCCAGTAGAACGAGAAGATATTATCTGCTCCCTATTTAGTTTCTAATTCCCCGTCATACCTGGTGCTCCAAAGCTGCTGTCTCCTCCAGGTGATGTGTAAGCCCATCGCTGCTGTCCCTCTCACATACACCTTATGAAAAATGGCTTTGCCATCTGCGGCTGTCAGGAGGCTGTGGAGTCGAGAGCATGGCTCAATGAATATACAAATGTGCAGCTGGACCACAGACCCTTCCAGAAGGCGGCTGGAATATAAATCACAGGGAGCTGGTACTTCTCAAGTAAACTGCTGCCTTTGGGGGCTGTCACACATAAGAGAACTTGAGGAAAAAAAAATAAAAGAGGACCTGAGGAGGATCTCTGTGGAAACAGGCCCTGCAAAATGTGGAGAGCTTGACTACAAGGAGCAGAGCTGAGCATAGCATATTGTTACACCCTGGCAGGTCATGAAACCAAAGGACACCGTGAGAGAGTTGGACTTCTCTTCCATTTGTCCAGGGAAGTCTACCATGAGACCCCTCTCCCTCTCCCGCTCCCTCCCCACATCTTTCTTCCTGGTTATTCGTTTCTGTCATAAGTTCTGGGCCAAGCACTGTGCAGGATACTGCTATCATCATTTTTGCTGTTGAGTCAAACGAAATCTCTGCCCTTTAGCCTCACAGTGATGGAGTACGGGAACAGAAGGTGTGATGGGGGATGCAGGCTCAGTATCAAAGACAAACAAAGAACAAGTGGGACACGATGAGCCATGATAGAAGTAGGTAGCAGATGTTGTGACATCCAGGTATCGAGCAGGTGTCTGGATGAGGACTACTTTCCAGGCACAATGACGCTGGACTGGATCCTTTATCAGGAGCGGCTCCTAAGGACAATGACGGGACAGAAGGTCACGGCTCAAGAGGCTGGAAGCAAGAAAGATTACATGCCAGGTCCTCCTTTGTGCCTAATGAGCTCCCAATTCTTCGATTATTTTCTCAGTCCTTGGAATTGAACCCTGAGCTTGCTATATTAAGCTAATGCCTCTCTCCGTATGTCTCTCTCTCTCCCCCTTGCTCCCTCCCTCCCTCCTTCTCCCTTCTTCTACTCTCTTCTCTCCCTCTCTCTCTGTCTCTCTCTCTCTCACACACACACACACACACACAAGCATTTTTATTCCTAGATAAATAATTTATGAAACTCCGAAAAACCTTCAAAAACTCCAAGGCTCACTCGTTCCTGTTAAGTAGGTTAAAACAGAGTTTTGTTTCTTACTGTAAAGAGCAGGCTCCCTGACTTTTCTCATCTCACAGGAAGATCTTTCTACGTTCTTGAATGTCTCAGGGTGTCAAGATGCAATCCCTAGCTCTGACATTATCTGGCCAAAACCTTAGTTCAAACAGAATAAATTCCCCTGCACCAAAAACACACTTTATTACTAATATCTTACACTATTGTAACCCATCATTATCAACTACTGTCCGTCAACTCCTCCCTTTTTAGTTTTTATGCAATAACCCTTTCGTTCCCTAGATTTCCATGCAGGGTATCACAGCAATGTTTGTCAACATACTTCCGCGGGTTCCTCTACTCTGACAGTTCTGTACACGTTTGTCTTGGCTCTAATTTTCTTCCTAGTATGTAGGTAACAGCCTCAAAACAACTGCATCATGGAACCCCTGGCTTTGTAATGTAGCCTGGAAAAGAGGGATTGTATTAGCAGCTGGGATGAAGGCTGCCAGTCAGCTGACCGGAAGATGAGGATGCAGGAGAATCTGAGTGGGCTCAATGGGATCACAAGGTTGCTTACATGTAAAAGAGGCAGGTTGTAAGACTTCTGTGGTCATTGTAGACTTTGGAGATGGACGGGAATGCAGATGAGCTGAAGTCCATGGGGATCCATTCAATCCCTGACCGCTTAAACCGTGAGATAATACAGCCATGTGTCTTTAAAAGTAGTGCAAAGTAATGTGTTATGATAGCAGTAAACAGCAACAACGATTCATGTAGATCTTAGTGACTAGGAATGAGGTGTTGCAAACAAATTCCAAAAGATGGGGGTACAAGGCTTGCATTTGCATAATGAGCATTGTCTGGAAGAATTTCCAGGGGACATACAACTTAGATTTCCTTAGGATGCAGGTAGGAATATACTGTAAGGGCTCTGCTAGTGAAGGCAGAGACAGAAATGAAGAGCAAGCTGTGGGAAGCACTGTGCTCTTACAGAATGCCTGTACCACTGTGAGGGCTGCTGGTGGGAATGTGGGTGGCAACATTGCCCTTGGTCAGCTCAGTGGGAAGGAGGAATGTGTTGTAAAAGGGGGATTCCAGAGGGAATCCTTGCCATCCACTGACAGACATCTGAGCTGAGGCCTGTTCTGTGGTTACGTGGAAAGGCAAACACACCCACAGTGAGTTGAATACTGAACTCCTGGGCAAAGCAGTGGAGCTGTAGACTGGCCTCTCCTTGCTTATTGTAAAATGCAAGAGGAAAGAGAGGCTAATGGAACCTGGATGGAAGGATGGAAGGATGGAAGGATGGCTAACTCAGGAGGACATATTCTGATGGCTTGGGAAGTTCTCAGCCTGCCCAGATGATAAAATACACTAGAGTCTGGTGATGCACTGTTAGGCGAGTGTGCTTCAGAGAGAAATCCAGGAATACGGCTGGGCTGCATTTTGCTGTGGTTCTGTAGGTGAACACTGAGTCAGTCACCAAGGGCTCCTCAAATCAGTCCTGTGACTAAGGAACTGGCTCAGCCATCTCAACAGACAATGGACCGATGGTAAAGCCCAACAATTCATGGAGGGTCCTCTTCTTCAGTGAAGCAAATCTCCAAGCCACACACCGTGTTCCTGGGAGATTTCCGTCAGCGCAAACACCACTGCCTGAACAGAGGGAGTACAAAATGCTAGCACATTGTTTCAGCCCCACAGTTCTATAGGGAAGGTGCTGGCTGATAAAAAGTCCTGCTGTAAACACAAGCTAACATTCACTGAAATGGAAATGAGGTTCAGGGGGCAGAGCTCAGGCTTGGAGAGCTGAGCTAAGGGTGTTTCCTCACTGGGTGGAACTATGAGTCACAGGGGATTACTTCTGGGACTTAAAACTGAATGAGTTTCCTAGGATGTGTTTGAAAATTGTTCAGGAATGCTGACTCCCTATTTTCCTTCCTATTCATTTCCTCTACCACCACCACCCTGACAGCTGTTTTCCATGTGTTTCTTGAGTCTCAAAGGGAGAAGAAGGTAGGTGGGGTGGTGGGATGGGGATGATACCATTTCTACCAATTGTATCTTTAAAGAAACTTAATAGATAGATCCTTAACAAAACATGCATATGATTTATATAACAACACACTGTAAATTAAATCCCTAATATACCTCGCTCGAAGCGCCTCTCAGTTGATGGACGATGTATGTGAAATTCTGTGACCTGAGAGAGTTTGCATTCTTTTCCTTTCAGTTGTGTTAGCTTGGGACACTCCATTCTCCAGTGCATAATTGCTCAAGATTATTATTTGTGTTTAGGGGACTAGCCCTTTGTCACTGAATGACGGCACCATTTATCCATAACCTTTTTTATTCTGGTTTGGCTGAAATAAAAATATTTACTCTAGGCCAGTTTCTATCAGCATCAGTGTGCTTTGTCTTTAAAGTTTGAGTATTCATCTTTAAAGTGGCTTTCTTGCAGATGAAATATAGTTGGTATTGGCTACCCTGTCCTTTAACTGGGATACTGGGCCCACGCGAAAGGTGATTGCTGATGTAGTTGAGCTGGTTATCTCCCGTGCTTGTGTTTTCTGGAAGTGGTAGGTTTTTTTTTTTTTTTTCCACTTTCTTAATTTTAATTAAACATTTCAAATGATTCGATGTTTGTCTTTTGCTATGTCAATTCTACTTCTTATCTTTAACACATTTTGTGTTTAGATGGTGCTGTTTACATTTCTAATGTCTAATGACATTATCACAGCTCACGTTGTGTCGTCTCCTCGGAATGCATGAATTAACCTGGTCCTCATACTTTCTTCTCCCTTTCATGTTTTTAATATCCCTTATTTTAAAACAAGAGCTAGACATGTTATACTGTAAACATTCATAGTAATCTGGTTATTATTTTATTGACACTGAACATCGAGTGTCAAAAATATCAAATGTCTCTGATGTCCGTTTTATTGCGTCTCTTCTTGAAGGAGCGATCTCCTGACTACTTTGGCTTAAATAGTCTATGTCTTCAGTTCTGTCACCCAAAAGCCATGAAATTTCTCTGGACATTTTTTTGTTGGTATGGAAGTTGAGTGTAAGAGACAAACTGTTCTGTTCTCTTCTGAGTTAATCTGTCTTTTACTAGGCTTGTAGCACTGGACTATTATTATCACACATATTTTCCCAGTGGTTTGCTCTCTCTCTCTCTCTCTCTCTCTCTCTCTCTCTGACCCACCCCACTCTCCCATTGTCTCTCCTCCTGTCCCTATCCCTCTCCCTCCCCCTGTCACCCTCCCTCTCTCTGTCCCTCTCCCTCCGCTGGTCCCTCCCACCCCTTCTATCTCTAGCTTCTCCTTTCTCTTCCTTCAGGGTTGAAAGTAAGACAGGAAAGAAGGAAAGATGGACCAGAGAGATGATTTTCCCAATTTGGATAAGGTTGTATGCAATTCTTTTCCACCAGAGTCTTTGTTATAGAGAATGTCCTAGGTACATTCCACTGTGATTCTTTTTCTAATCCACATTTACAAGAAGATTATTCATGGATTTTCACCATGAGAACCTGGTGGAAAGCTAGAGGTAAAGTTGAGGGACTGGAATCTCCAGATCTTCTTACTCCAGTCTAGTCCACACCCAATTCTCAGCAGTTTTCCAGAGGCATCATTGAGGAGTTGCTCAGAAGCTTCTGCTTCATGGGCAGGTCTTGGATCAGCCTCCAAAAACAGCCTCTCTGACCGTACATGGTTTGCCCTCTAATGGGTCCAAGAAAAGGTATGGCTCTTTCAATCTGTCTAGATTTTTCTTGGTATAACCACAAGAGTGACAATTTCCCAGCTTTTTACATGCTGGGACTGAAACTGGCAGTTCATGTTGCTGATTTTATTGTTATTATTTCAACTCTCACAATAAGATAACTATCTTCACTAAAGGGAATGTGGCGGGAGCCGCTAATTTATTAGTTCTCATTGTCAAATGGAGTTTTCTTAGTTTAGTGTGCCAAACAAGAAAAGAACAAAACTTGACAATCCTTTCCCCTATAATCACTGCTCTGAACTTGTCTTATCTCCAGAGAAACTATACGAACATTGGAAAGCAGTTGTAAATGTAGTGTTCTTCTGGAAGCCAGCTAAGTAGCAATCATCCTTTGAGTGTAGCTGAGAAACCAGAAGGTAAGCAAAATAATCCTCCTTGTTAGCATGTGTCAGAAAATCCAGATAATCATTTTCTTAAATTGTAATAACCAGGTAAACAGCACTACACGGTTTCTGTACACGCGTGCTCGTATACACACACACACACACACACACACACACACATATAATGAGGTGTACCAATAGAAGTAACTTAGTCAACCGTGAGTCCACTGCCTTGCCTACTAAAAGAGCTAGGACATTACTGATACTGAGGCTGGAGAGCAGGGTAAGAAGTTAGGTTAGGATGGCGTTACAGAAAGTTTGCAGAATAAGCATACGAGAAAATCCTGTTGACAAAGAGAAAGAGTAGAATTCCCCAGCTACTGCTGACTACCAGTGAACACTGGTTCAGATGCAGAGGCCCGTTAAAGTGTCTGCAGGTGACCTGAGGCATTACAATACTGAAATGCATACCCCTTGATGGAGATTTAAGGAGGCATGTGGTGCATGAAGCTGTATGTAGAGCTACATGTAACAAAGCATGCACAAGCAAGTCTGCGCTATGCAAAAGACCCCAGAGAATATGCTATTTGATATAAAAGTTTCTGTTCACCCCCCCCCCCCAAACAACCATTGCATTTGAATTTCTAAAGTTTCTCCCTGTTTCTGCCTGGTTCCTCCCTTGGAAGGGTCTTTTTCTAGCCAACCATCCCTATTCTGCCACTATCTATGTGTGTATCCAATTCCTTGCTCCAGGGCACAGGAAGCCTGATGCAGGTGCCTGCCAAACTGGGGTATGCATCCACCAATAGTGATATTTCCTTGCTATCTTCAACGAGATTAGACTCTCAAGGATAACTACTTTCCTGAATTTGGGACATCAGTGCTATTTATTCTTTGGAAACCTTTTTACACATATATTCACAAATAATTCAATCTCGGGTTCTGTTGATTTGTTCATTTTACTATAAAAGGATAGCATGCTATAAATACCCCTCTGAGCTTTGATGTTGTATGGAGAGCTTGCTACATGTAACAAACCATGCACAAGCAAGTCTGCACTGTCACATTCTGTTGTTTTATGGGTACCGGTTTCCTTCTATGCAAAATGGGACCAACAGTGATGCTTATTTCATTACCTACCTCACTGTGTTTTCTTTTCCTTTTTTTGGGGGGGGGGGCAGGTTATCTGTATAGCTCTGGCTGGTCTTGAACTTATCTTCACACCATCTCAGCCTCCACTTTGCTGGGATTACAGGCATACACCACTGCACCCAGCTCTCACCATATCCTTCTAAGGTACATTTTTTAACCCTTTATAAACCACTTAGATCAGTACCTGGCACACAGGTAGTTCATTATATATTTGCTAAGGAAATATATATGTATATGTTTATTCATTTATGGTGTTGATGCAGATGGAGTTCATAATTTTTAACATCATATGTTTTTACATACACTATGAGTATCCATGATATCATTGATTATATATCACTACATCATTGATTATACATCACTATATCATTGAAACAGTGGGCAATACCCAACTGTTTAGTGTTTCTTTAAATATTTTTTCTCACATATGATCATGTACTTGTACAACAGTTTCTCTAGGGAGATTCCATTGAAGGGGGAAATTGGCACATGGCAGAGTTTGGGCATAGTCGGCTAGAGAGCAACACAGAAGTGGATGGGTGCATGGACACCCCGTTAGCAGAGGCGGTCTCAGCCTTCCATATGCTTGTCACCACTTGTTAGTGTCGAATTCAGCAGGTGTTGTGCTGCAGATGAGGTTAAATACGGTGACTTCCAGAACTTCTAATGGCGTTGGGCATTTTCACTTTGTTCTTTTCTTCTGTTCACATCATTTGCCTGGTTTTTTTTTTGCTTGGGTATTTATTTATACTAGGATCTTTTCATATGTCTGCATATTACCTTTTATTTGAAATAGAAGTTTTTATGATCATAATATTTTTACTTGCTTCGAGATCTTTTCCTCTGGCCAAGGAAAACCTTTTGTAGAACAAATTGCCATTTACTTATTTGTTTAACGTATTTATTTACTTGTAACCCACTGAGTCAAACCAGTGTTTCATCTGCGCACATTGGTGCCAACCTCCAGAAATGGGCAACCTACCTGCAAAATAAAATAGCTCTCCTACCCTCTGACTCTTGCCTTCTTTCTGCCTCTCCTTCCTACACATTCTGGAGCCTTTGTGAGTTGGGTGTGGTGAGGCCAGAGGGGCGAATTGATACGGATGTCCCACCCATGCCTGAGCACGCACAGTCACTTAGCGTCATCATTTTGAGGTTCTAAGTCTCTGAATGAGCCACTGCCCTCGGCAGTAAGAACCTCTGACCAAAGCTGAGAGGAGCACAAGCCCATGTCAGTAAACGGAAACATTTAGAAGGCTGTTTGACAACGTGTTCATTTACAAAGGCAGCAGGAGACTTAAGGCCTATGGTTCCACTAGCCGTGGATTTTGACGGTGTTTACGGTATCAGGCATACAGTTCAAATCCAATCAAGAGAGCATTTGGTTACCCCATAAACAGCGTTGCCACTATTGCACAGTGGGCACATCTTGCCTGGCATGTTAGTGTCGTTCCACATTGGGTCTAGTGCTGGACAAGGCCACTGATGTCTTCTCTTTGCCAGCAGCCTGTGTAGCACTGAAAACGAGCCAGCGGGGAGTGAGTTTTCTGGTCAGTCCAAGGTTGATTTCTCTATATCCTGTAGGTAACCTGTGTTGGCGGCTTCAGCAATAGGGTTTTTATCATCTAGCTATGGAGAGAAGCCCTGCTAATTTCCCCCTCGGTTCATTGCTTTGGTAATTTTCTCAGTTTAAAATGTAATTTTTTTTTAGCATTGATTGACTGTTTTGGATTATAACTTTAATAGGTAAGCAAGCTGATTGCATTTCTTAGTTTATTCTTATGCCACCTAGTGTTTGTACTTATGCATATGGTACATGGTAATGTTTTGATACATGTATGCCTTGCGTGATAATGGAAGTCCACTGGTTATCATATCTGTCTTCTAAGGTGATCTCTAAACTTTTCTTTCCTGAAATAAAACTAACCTGAGTATGGGATCTGTATGCATCCCCATATTATTTTTCCCAATACTTTGTGGAAATATTTTGATAACTTTCTTAATTTCTTTAATGATTATAACCTTCTGGAGTTATCTTTTGTATATGTCTGACTAACTTAGTTATTTTTTGGTTGTGAGTCATTAATGACTGAGCCTTCTCTCCAGCCCCAACTTAGCTAAATTTTCAAAATGCTGTTGAGTTGGCCACATCACTCTGCTGCCCTCTCCTGGCACCTACCCTGAATGTCCCTACAACACAGAGACAGAGATATCCTAACAATTAGAGGAAGAATACGAGATCAGCAATGAGAATTGTGAAATGCACAGTGCATTTCACATCTGATGAGTAGAGACTTAGGAGAAGAAAGAGTTACTTTGGCTTACAGATTGAGAAGATACAGCCCATCTTGTCAGGGAAAACTCGGCAGCGGGGGCATGAGTTGGTTTGTCATGTTGCTTCCACAGAAAGGAAGCAGGCAGTGGCTAGGAAACGGGGCCATGCTACGAAACAAGCCCTACCTACTTAATGATCCACTTGCAGAAGCTCACATCCTAAAGGCTCCAGGCTTTCTGAAAGAGTGCCCAGCTAGAGTCCAAGCGATCAAACACATGAGCCTGTTGGGAGCATTTCACACTCAAACCACAATAGAGAGCATCATTCTTTTTTCCCCAGCTCATTAAAAATCACAATTTTTTTTTATAAAGGTACACAGCAAAATAAAAGAGGATCATAGACACCATGATATGAAGAAAGAATTTCTCAAGCACGTCAGTGTTTCTCCTTAGACTTCACCATGCTTTGAAGTCATCCTGTAGCCTGGTGAGAGGCTGGTCTATCCTATAGCTTGGAAGAAAGGTTAAACTGTGCTCTTTTTACTTTGTTAAAGAAATAGAAAGATGCACAATGCCATACAGAAATAATTCTGTACAGAGAAGTTATATCAGGAAATTTAATATTATTTTTCTGAAAATCAAGAAGATATTTTTCTCTTTTGTAGAGGTTCTAGGTGTTTCTATTGTGACTTGCCCAGCTACCTTTCTAACAGTTTTGTGCAGGCTAGCAAACACCCTAAAATCTGGCAGCTTTAAATAACAACTAGTATTCAGTGTACAATTGGTCTGGGATCAGATGGAGAATTCCCGCTGGTCTCAACTGGCCTCATCTAGATTCAGCTGGCAGCCAACGCTTCAGCTTCGCTCACATTGTCTGCCAGTCAGCTGGCTGTTGGGTGAGGTGGGAAGCCATTTGTCTCTTGTCATCCATCAGGTTACTGACCTCTTTCATGTGGTTTCAGTTTAGCCAAGGGCAGAAAGGAAGGAAGCTGACAAGGCTCTCAAAGCCCGAGATCAGAACTCACGCCGCATCGGTTTCAGCCTGAACAAGTCAAAAGGCTATCCGTGTTCATGAGGTAGAGAAATACCTGCAGGGAAGGAGTTTTAGGAGTCTCATGGCCGACTTGGCATCAAGCAAACCAGCAGTAAGTAGTCTTCAGTACATCAGAGCAAGAATCTGCAGACTACCTGCTTGCTATTCTGGGATTCCTTAGCAGGGAACTTCAGTATGGCCTCTGCTGCCCGTATGAACGTTGAGTATGGTGTCTCCTTGAGGCTGGCTGTGATGCTAGATGTAGGTGGATAAGAGAGCATTCAGACTGGAGATCCTGACCTAGGCTCCTAGGCTGATGGCTCTTCAAGACTTCCTCTTGGGCATGAGATGCAATTTGGTCTGGGACTACTTATTCCCTCTGTAGTTTGTGAATGTGTCTGGGTCCAGGGGAGAGCCAAAGGGGTGTACTCAATGTGTGAGCTCATTTCTCTGAACAGTTGTAGCATGCCATACGGCACCGGTGAGGGCGGTGGCAGGAAGAGGGGTGTCAGAACAGACCCTCGACATTCACAGGCTCGCTCGCTTTGGGCCTTTTCAGAGTTCTCTCTTTTCTTTTGCTGCTTTGAGTAGCACCACATGGTGGAAATTGCAACTTCTCACTTTGTGGGGTGTGATCACAGAGTCTTGATTCCTTGAATAGAACAGTTTAATGTTAATTTTCATTCCAAGAAGAACTGTGTATGTATAGATGTGTGTGTGTGTGTGTGTGTGTGTGTGTGTGTGTGTGTGATATTTATGCGAGAATTGAACTAGAGAAAATGAGTGAGCAAGAGATTAGCTCGTTCTTTAGGGTGGAGAGAAAGAACCCATGCCAGAGAAGTACAGTCCACGTATTCTAAATCTAGACAATGGTATCAAGGGATTGTCCTTTCAGAACAGAGAGGTGCATTCGGTCTGCAGTTAGACACACAGTAGCCGTGTGAGGGGAAACGGCTAGAACTGAGACCAGCGTAAAATAGATTCAGTCCACTGCACTGAGGGACCTGATAAGTGTCAGGAGTGGAGGAAGAGTCCTCTCTGCCTTCCCATGGGAGTTCCTCTTTTGCTCATGCTAGTTTTGTCTTCCCCTCCAGCTGAGATCCTGGGGGCCCCTCTCTGAATTTCCCCAGGCAGTGCACCCCCACATTGTGACTGGGTCTCAGGGAGCACTTAGCAGGCACTGCCCTGTTCCTTATGTCTTCCCATTCCCTTACATCTCACTCTCGTTTGCTTCCTCGTTCCACCTACACTGTGATTTTCTTGTCTTCTATAACGCACTTCCAAATAAGTAGACAACAAAGAGGAGCCGGAAGAAGGAGCAAACACTAAGCAATATTTTTGACAGTATTTTTCCCTCTTGTTGGAGTATTAAGAATCTAGCTATGGGCAATACTGTTGTAAGTAATGTATAAAGCAGGTTACACAGATATGATCCTTGGCACTAGAAATTTGATTCTTTGGCGATATGTGCTCCTTGTGTCTCTGCTAAATTCAGAGTAGCTTCTGGGCAGTGCTTTATATTAGATCAGGCCATATGAAATTGCTCATGCTCAACCGTCACCGACCTACAAAAATGGCAATTTCATATGGTTCCATCTCTATTTTAAGCTATCTCACTGATAAATATTTTTAATCAGTTACTTTTTGGGGAAAGACATTCTGCTGAGTCTAGATTAATTCCCTTTTCTCCATTTTGCCTCTGCCGCTGCAACAGCTTCCCTTCCAGATGGCTTCCTTGCTTCCGTCTGAAACCCACCCTCCCTCCAATCAAGTAGCTGTACTCATTAAAGTCTTCCGTGACTTTGCAGGATAAAAATGACAGCATTCAACGTGGCATGCTGGGCTTTTCCTGAGTAAGACTCTGGTTTCCTTCACTGCCTTTTAATAAGCTCACGTTGGGCTCTGTACACAGTTCCTCAAGCCACGCTTGCCACATCTTCATTTTACCTGCAGTTCCTTCTCACAGGAATGTGCATTCCCCACTTCTCTCCTGGAGACCTTGGAGACCTGGAAGAGCTCAGCTTTAATAAAATCACCTGTTTTTATTTTTTTGCGTCCTTGCCTTACCCCATGAATATTTTCCCCTAGAGTTCTATTCTGTGGGCACTATATAATTTGAAGAACGTCTTCCTGTAATAACTCTTTAGACAGTTGGATGCCGGTGAGTTTCAGCAAAGGTTTATTTGTTAAGGGGGAGGCTGAGGAACGCTGAGTCTGGAGTAGAGGGAGACCCTGTAGAGCATTGGAAGCTGCATGGGGGGGCGCTGAGACAGAGACAGAGAGAAAGGGAGAGAGAGAAAGAGAGAGGACAAGACAGCGAGGTGAGAGACACAGAAGAAGTGGAGAGAGTGCTATTGCAGCCCACCAGGGTTATACAGGAATGGGCACCACTCCCCTGCTGAGGGTGCAAGGTAGGTGCTGGGGACAGGTACGGAGGGCAGCCGGAACCCGCAACACTTCCTATGCTGTACAGATTTATGAGTGTGCACCTGTATCAGCTGGCTCTCTGTCATGGCAGCAAAATATCTGAAACCACTGACTTAATCAGGAGAGAGGATTATCTTGGGACTTGCTTCCAGAGGTTTCAGTCCATGGACTTTTGGTCCCATTGCTTTGGGGTTCTAGCCGCATGGCATGACACGTGCTCAGAATGGGTGTGGGGGGCGGGGGGCGCAGCTGAGAAGCAGGGAGAGGAAGCACCTGGTGGTTTCTCCGCCTTCCCTTCAAATTACCCATGTGACTTCCGGTCCACCTACCAGGCCCCACCTTTGTTTATCCTGCTTTTTAGTAGTACTGTGGGCTACAAACCAAGCCTTTAACACGTGGGTTTTTGGGGGTCACTTATTGGCCCCCACCACAATCTCCTTTGACAGCTTTGACTTATCTAAAGACTTGGCCTAGTTTTAAAGTTCTTTGCATCCACAGCATTGCCTGGCTCGTGGTGAATTTTCGGTCATGGTTGGTTCAGTGATTCTCTACCAGCAAAATTCATCCACATCTTCTTTTCCTACTCAGGACAGACTACGAAAATTCAGAGGCAAGCAATTAAAGTTAATGAACTTCCAAGAACTCCATTTAAGGTTGGATACAGAGAAAATCCACAAGGCAGGATCTGTTTCGCGGAACCCATTCGCTGTCTCAGCTTCAGTTATTTTAGAAAATATCAGTATATCTTTAATTCAGCTACAGTGAATACTGCTTGCTTATTTAAGTGGACTTTGACATCATTCAGATTTAGGGTGAAACACACCCTAACGAACCTCTGTTTAAACATCCACTAATCAAATTTAATGTAATCCTCACTGTACCTTCAGGAGGTTTTAATGGTTCAATTCAAATTCTTAGGAAGCTCACACCCCAAATGATCTAGGTCTTAACGCTTAGTTTTCTTGATTCGGCAAGGCTTCAGAAGTGCCTGGAGGAAGTCAGCTCTGTTTCACAGTTGGAAGGGTTCAGCTGCAGGAGGGGCCTAATCCAGTAAGATCCCAGATCAGCTTCACAGGCACCTGCAGGGAGCACTTGAGAAACTCTGGGGCTGGATGCAGAGGGGATGCGGTGCAGTTTCAGTACTCAGTGGCTTTTTCTGATGAGGTTTGGGCATGGCTGGGAGCCTGCAGGACACGCTGCCCTATAGGGAGCTGCTGCCATAGGCAGACCTTTAAGCAGCGGCCGCCATGGCTCTGAGCTATTGCTGCTGCTCTTTTCTTATTCACAGTGGCTGTGAGGCTGAAGGCTGGACCCGTCTCTGAAGGGCGTTTGTGTGATTGCTCATTTCCTGCAGTGTTTTTCAGTTCTGCCCCAGGGGTTGTTTTGAAAACACTATATTCTTACCATCATTTCAGGAACAAGGCTATGGGGGACAGACTTTCTTCCAGATTCGCCCCCACTTGGCTCCTCCTTCACCTCTGGGATGTCTTTTGACAGAAGAAAGGAGAGGTTGTTGACAGTTCTAGTGGACACTTCAGCAGACTGGTGGGTGTATATGATTCGCTAAGCAGCCTGCTCATCAGGTAAGATTACTCACAGCCTCTCTAGAACCTGTTTGTATTTTTTTTTTTAAAACTAGGCTTAGGAAAATGTATATAAGAATTATAAATTCTGGGGGACAGCCCCTGGCTCCAGTGCAGCCCATGTCTTTTAGAAGGACCAGGTAGGCACCCTGCTTGCAGTACACTTGCTTCTGTTCCCACAACCCACTCCTCTGTAGCTCCTCCCCATCCCCTCCAATCCCTCCCCCCAACTCCTGTGGACAGCCCCAAGCTCTAGCACAGCCCCACACCATCACAGGTCATCCAGCTACAACCCAGGCAGAGGCACCCCCCCCCCACACACACACACACTAGACAAGAGGCCACAAAGAACAGAAGACAAGAGAGGAAAAAGGAACTAAGGAACAAAACGCCCATCCAACAAAGACAAACTGAGGAATTTGGCACCTAAACCTATAATTACCCCAAATCCAGAAGCTTAACATCAGTGTAGGAACACAGTCAACAACAGCCAGAGTAATATGTCACCACCACAACCCAACCGTCCTACTACAACAAGCCTTGAACACTCCAACACAGCTGAAGCACAAGAAGAAAAACAAATCTTAAATCCTTTATGAGGATGATGGAAGCGTTAAAGAAGAAGTGAATAAATCTCTTAAAGAAATGCAGGAGAAGACAAATAAACAGTTCGAGGATCTCAATAAATCCATTACAGAAAGCAAAGATAAGGGGCTGCAGAGACAGCTCAGCTGTTAAGAGCACAGGCTGCTCTCCGAGAAGATCCCCAGTTCAAATCCCAGCACTAACTAAGGAAAAGAAAGCCAAGATAACCCAGAAAGAAATAGAAAAGCAGTAGGAGGGAATAAACAAAAGGGTGCAAGACCTGAAAATGGATGCAGTAAAGAAAGCACACACTGAGGGAATTCTGGGAATGAAAAACCTAGATAAGCAAACAGGAACCAGAGAAGCCAGCTTCACCAACAAAATGCAAGCGATATAAGGAAGACTCTCAGGTGTTCAAGATACCATAGAAGAAACAGATACATCAGTCAGAGAAAATGTTAAATGTAAAATATTCCTGACACAAAATATCCAGAAAGTCTAGAACACTATGGAAAGACAAAACCTAAGAATAATGGGAATAGAAGGAGAAGAATCACAGCTCAAGGGCCCAGAAAATATTTTCAATAAAATCATAGAAGAAATATTTCCAAACCTAAACAAAGGAGACACGTATTAAGATACAAGAAGAGATACAGAACACCAAATTGACTGGAGCAGAGAAGAAAGTCCCATTGCCACATAATAATCAAAACACTAAACAAACAGGATGAAGAATGAATATTAAAAGCTGCAAGAGAAAAAGACCTAGTAAAATAAAATGGTAAACCTATTAGAATTACACTTGGATGCTCAAGAAGACTCTAAAAGCCAGAAGGGCCTGGATAGATGTTCTGCAAACCGTAAGAGACTACAGATGCCAGCCCACATTACTATACCCAGCAAAACTCTCAATCACCATAGATGGAGAAAACAAAATATCCATGATAAAGTCAAATTTAAACAATATATACCTACAAATCCAGTCCTACAGAAGGTATGAGAAGGAAAACTTCAACCCAGGGAGGTTATCTACCCTCATGAAAACACGAAAATAAATAATCTCACACCCACAAAATCAATAGAAGGGACAGGCAAGCACCCATGTGTGCACACACACAAACACACACACATACAGACACACACACACACCCCACAACCATCACCAAACTAATAGGACCTAACAGTCAAGATCCACCTTTCTGCTGCATACAAGAAGCATATCTTAAGTTCAAAGAGGAAAGTACAAAAAAAGAAATGGAGATCTCATACTAGCAACTTAATAGCACTTCTGAAAGCTCTAGGACAAAAAGAAGTAATCACACTGAAGAGGAGTAGACTACAAGAAAGAATCAAACTGAGGCTGAAATCTATAAAATAGAAACTAAGAATCAATGAGACAAAGACTTGGTTGTTTGACAAAATCAACAAGATAGACAAACCCTTATCTAAACTAACTAAAAGAAAGAGAATGTTCAAATTAACAAAATCAGAACCAAAAAGGGGATATAACTACAGACACCCAGGAAATCCAAAGAAATATTAGGTTATACATTAAAAAGTATTCTCCACAAAATTGGAAAATCTAAATGAAATGGGTAATTTTCTTGGTTGATACCATCTACCAATGTTAAATCAGATAAAACAATTTAAATAGGGCCAGACAGCTTTAGCACAGAATTTTGTCAGATATTCAAAAAAAGTTAACACCAATACTCCTCAAATTATTCCACAAAATAGAAACAGAAGGAACGCTGCCAAACTCATTTTACAAAGTCACCTAGATACCCAAACCACAAAAAGATTTATCAAAGTTTCCTTATGAACACAGATGCAAAAATACTCAATCCAAGAACACATCTAAAGATCACCCACCATGAGCAAGTAGGCGTCATCTTAGAGATGCAGGCATGATTCAACATGAAAATCAGTCAATGTAATCTACCATATATCTACCATATAAACAAACTGAAAGAAAAAATAAAAAGCAAACAAACAAAAACCAATATGATCATCTCATTAGTTGCCGAAAAAGCTTTAGACAAAATCCAGCGCTCCTTATGATAAAAGTCTTGAAGAGATTAGGAATAGAAGGGACATGTCTAAACATAATAAAGGCAATTTACAACAAGCCTACAGCCAACATTAAACTAAATGGAGAGAAACTCAAAGCGATTCCACTAAAATCAGGAACAAGACAAGGCTGTCCACGCTTTCCATGCCTATTCAGTGTAATACTTGAAGTTCTAGCTAGAGCTGTATGACAACAGAAGGAGATCAAGGGGATACAGATTAGAAAGGAAGAAGTTGAAGTATCCTTGTTTCAAGATGATATGACAGTACATAGAAGTGACCCCCAAAATTCTACCAAATACCAAAGAGCAACCTACAAATTCAATGCCACCCCCTTAGAATCTCAGCACAATTCTTTACAGCCTTTGAAAGGACAATACTCAACTTTTCATACGGAAAAGCAAAACAAACAAAAAACAATCCTGAAGAATAAAAAGAAATTCCAGAAGTATCACCATCCTCTTTTCAAGCTGTACTACGGAGCTACAGCAGTCAAACCTACACGGCGTTGGTACAAAAATGGACGCATCGATCGATGGAATCAAATTGAAGATCCAGAAATAAAGCCATACAATTATGGACACCTGATTTTTGATAAAGAAGCCAGAAATATAAGTGGGAAAACAAAAGTGCAGGTCTAATTGGGTGCCTGCCCGCAGAAGGCAAACCTTTACCACAAAACTCAAGTCCAAGTGGAGCGAAGACCTCAACATATCACCAGACACATGGGACCTGGCAGAAGAGAACGTGGGGAATAGCCTTGAACACATCGGCACAGGAGACAACCTTTTCAGCAGACACTGATAACACAGGCACTAAGATCGACGATTAATAAATGGGGCTTCATGAAACTGAAAATCTTCTGTAAGGCAAAAGACACTGACAGTAGGATAAAATTGAAGCCTACTGAAGGGGAAAAGATTTCCACCAACTCCACATCTGATAGAGGGCTAAGATCCAATATGTGTAAAGAACTCAAGAAGCTAGATACGATCAACATAAATAATGAAATTAAAAAGGGAGTACAGATCTAAACAGAGAATTCTCAATAGAGAAATCTCAAGTGGCTGAGAAACACTTAAAGGAATGTTCAACATCCTTAGCCATCAGGGAAATGCAAATCAAGACTATTTTGAGATCCGTTCTTACACCTGTCAGAATGGCTAAAATCAATAACACAAGTGACATCTCATGCTGTTGAGGACATGGAGCAAGGAGAACACTCCTTCATTGCTGGTGGCAGTCCAAACTTGTACAACCACTATGAAAATGATTATGATGATTCCTCATAAAATTGGGACTCAAACTACCTCAAGACCCAGCTCTACCACTCTTGGGCACAGACCCAAAGGATGTTCTATCCTCCCACAAGAACACTTGCTCAAACATGTTCATCGCAGCTCTATACACAATAGCCAGAAACTGGAAACAACCTAGATGCCCTCCAACTGAAGAACAGAAAAAGAAAATGTGGTACATTTACACAATGGAGGATTATTCAGATATTTTTAAAAAATGATGTCATGAACATTGCAGGCAAATGGATGGAACTAGAAAAAATCTCCCTGAGTGAGGTAACCCAGACCCAGAAAGGCAAACATGGTATGTACTCACTTACAATGCGTATTACTGATCAGATAAAGGACGATTATACTACAGTTCACAGACCCAGAATGACTATGTAACCAGAAGGGGACACACGGATCTCCCTGGGAAGAAAAAGGAGAACAGATGTTTCAGGTGGGCTGAGGGAGGATGGGACCAGGTGGGGGTGGGAGGGATGGAGGAAGAGAATATAGAGAGAGATGACCGGAATTGGGGGACCTAGAACGGTGTAAACTCCCTGGAATCTATGAGGGTGACCCTAGCAAGGACTCTTAGTAATGGTGGATAGGGAGACTGAATCAGCTATTTTCTATAGCCATGCAAGGCTTCCAGTGGTGGGGCTTGGACACCAACCCAGTCACAAAACCTTTGACTTATAACCTATCCCACCAGCAGGTTCTACTGGGGGCAATGGATAGGGCAGAACCCCACGCAAAGGGAGAGAGCCCATGCCTGACACTGCAAGGCTGGCCAGGAACCAGAGACAGAATAGCCCTGATGATTCTTAATGATATTCTGTTTGCTCATAGATCGGTAACTAGCCCAGTAGTCATCAGAGAGGTTACTTTGGGCAGTTCTTGGGAGCAGAGGCAGAGGCACCTGCCCAAACATCAGGCAGAGTTTGGGGAGCCCCAATGAAGTTGGGGAGGAGGGATTGCAGGAACCAGAGTGGTCAAGGGCATGAGGAGAACATGCCCCATGGAGTCAACTTAGGGAGCCACAGAGACTGAAGCAGCAGACACAGAGCCTGCATGGGGCTCTGTGCTAGGTCCACCACATATATCTTATGGTTGTCTGGCTTGGTGTTCTTGTAGAACTTCTAAACGTTTTATTGTTGGGGGAGGTCTCTAATCCATTTGCCTGCCCTTGGGACCCTTATCCTCCTCCTGGGTTACCTCGTCCAGCCTTGATGTAGGGGCTCATGCCCGGCCTTGTTCCATCTTGTTATGTCCTGTTCGATTGGTACCATTGGGAGGTCTGCTTTGTTCTGGGGGGGGAGAGAGGTGGTGGAGCTCTGGGGAGGGGGGGGAGGTAGGAGGATAGGAGGGAGGGGAAGCTGGGGTTGGGATATATTGTATGAGAGGAGAAAAAATTAACTAAAATGAAAAGAAATAATTACAAATTCTTAGCTCACAAATGAGCACAGTGGCCCAGCATGTACATAATTCCTGTGTGGGAGAGTCTGAGGCAGAAGGGTCGTTTGTGCCCTGAAATTTGAGGCCAGCCTGGGTAACGTAGACAGATCCTGTCTCCCTCAGTGGATAGATGGAAGGGAGGACAGACAGACAGAGCTTGCAGTTGTAGAGATGTATATCAATGTATTTCCATGACTTAATTTATAGCATATTACTGCTGATGAGAAAATTCAATATTGGGAAATCCAGGAAGAGCTTAGGTTTTTTTTTTTCCTCTTAATTTTCTCCTTCTGAGTTCTTAGTTCACAGAAGTTTATGTAGCGTGAACACTCTGTGCTTTGGATGTCCCGTCTTTGATCTTTGCTCCTTTCTCTCTAGCATCCCCTGGGAAGGATGCATTTTTGTGTTGTCGATAGAGAAATTTCCACTCAAATCATTTGGCTGCCTCCTTATAGAAACTGATCCGTTTGCTGGATGTGGTGGCTCACGCCTATAATCTCAGCACTTGGGAGGCAGCAAGAGGATCATCACAGATTGGGAATAGTTTGGTCTACATAGTGAGTTCAAGACCAGGCAGACATATGTGGACACTGTTTCAAAAAAATATTTTACATGTCCTCTGTGGGCTACTGCTTTACATTTCTTGTGATGTAAAAAAAAAAAAAAAAAAAAATCCTTGTTTCCCCAAAGATACTTCAAAGATGGACAAACTAAAGGAAGCCAGCCACACCAGAACCTTTGTTTTTATTTTGTACAGCGCTTCTGCTGCCTCTGAAGCCTGCTACCACTTTGCTGGTCTTTATCTGGTCCACAAGCATGAATCCCCTCTAGTCTTAGAATCATAAACTTTTCTGGAATTTCCATTCTACTTCACCTTAAACCTTGACTGAGAGCACAGGATAGGGACTTTCCCTCACAAAATTTTGACATCTAAGCTCTGCTCTTCCCCTTTTGATCTTCCCTCACTGCAGCTGCTGGAACCTTTACCTGGTCTGCTGCAGGGTGGTCTTAGCCTTCTTGTTTCCCCTGAGCCTGTGCTTACAGTGAATAAACTTTAGCTTCAGAATTTTTCAAAACTTTTCCTTTTGATATAAAAAAAAAAAAACCAACAACAAAAAACCAAAACCATGATTTTGAAACACAAAAGATCAAAAGATTTCTTCTCCAATGATTCTCTCTAGAAATCATTTCAAGATGTTATTTTGAGACTCAAAAACAATACTGACCTTTTTATGTTTTGCTATAATGATATTCCCATAAGGTAACTGAATATCTCTACTACATGGAGAGGAAAGGGCAAAGAAGCTCCAGGACTAGAGAGGAAACCATAGTTAATGTCTCAAATTGTCACATTGCTGTCTTTGTATTAGGTCCTCTTTACGCGTTGATGACAGATTCTATGAAAAATTCTCTTCTAGACTGTACTCCCAACGTGACCTAGCAAACATTGTCGTGGCTCTAGTCAGGTCCCTTAAAGAACACAGAGTCCCTGTCACAAGCTGTAGGTTGTGGGTGCCAATGATATCGATGAGTTTCACGTTGCAGTAGGTTTCTTGAACTTGATCTAAAAGAAGATGCTAGAAAAAGCCAAGGTATGTTTCAAGAGGCTCATCACCATGTCACTCACCACTAGAGTTTTACCAGACCCACACGAGGAGAGTAGTTGAGTCTTCGAATTCTGTTCATCTTAGTGAGTACATGCCCCACGTATATGAAAACCCACTGGTAAGCAGTGGGAAGTGTCGTTTTATTTGCATTAATTCTTCATATCAAGCTACGAAGTCGTGATAATGAAGGCGGAGACAAGATCCAATTATTAGGGGGGGGGTTATGGCAAGTTATTGGACCGAGGATGGGACGCCTGTGACGTGTAAAGGGATGTCCACGAGGAAAGCTTAGAAAGAAAAAGAGAAAGCCGGAAAAGAAAGTTCTCCACCAAAGTCGGGGGAAACGCTCTGAGGAGGAGAGGCAGCGGCGCACGGTGCTGAGCGCCCGAGAGCAGACAGGAGCGGAAGATGCAGTCTCCGTAAGAAGAACAGCGTAGACCAATGATGTGGAGGGTGATGTCACCAAGTCGTGATGGGTAAGAAAGGAGAGAAGGAGGCCAAGTCACTGTATCCCAAAGTATGTTGTTTTATATAACTGTCCGAAGTAATAAGCTTTGAAAAGAGAGTTGAGATTTTTGTATTTGTGCAAAATGTCAAGGGCGTACCCAGTTTTAACCTCTCTGGCTTTGTGTATCTTTGATCCTTTCAGATATTCAAAAAGTGGCTTTCCTCTATCGCCGCATTCACGGTTGTGCCTAAGACTTCTGCCACTACTGTCTATACGTGTCTGACTTGAGTGCAAACTCCTTTTGTCGTTTTTAATTCTTTCCCAGGTGGTAGATCCGGATTCTAATGACCCACTTGATTCTCTTTACTAGGGTCACTTCTGTGATCGTGAACTCTAGGGTGAGGTTTCAAGTATCATCTTTCCATGGTGCACATGTAGCCTTTGAACAACAGGAAGCTCCTCTCTGTGGCAGTGGCTCTCGCTGAAGGGCTTTGCGGCCAAGGGAAGTTATAGCCGTTCTTTAAACCGTTTCAGAAAAAGTTTAGACAGAGGCAGTACTGCAGCTGTCAGAACTCCAGCTTCACCGGTCGTCTGGTTAACTGGTGAGAGTCCTGAAGCAGAGGCATAATCAAGGCCAGTGTATCTCATTGCTGGAATGTTTATGAGGTTTGAGCAAATTATTAACTCAGACATGGGAGAAAATTGTGTGTGTGTGTTTATGGAAACTTACTAAGCTGAATTAGGTATTTGTGGGGACTGATTCCTAGAAACTTTTGCTTTTATTCTCATTGGTCAAGATAATTTTTTAGGCCATTTATAAAATACCCTGGGCTTTGGGATCGTGTTTCCAGAATCAAAGGAGCATCCTAACATAGACTTTAGGTACAGACTTTTGTACTGGCATTGGTGGCCATACCTTCTCCGCCTGTAAATTTTGAATCCCTCCGGTATTTGTTTTGACCTCCATTTGTTTGTTGGTGTTTTGCACTTTCAAGAAAAATCACCATAAAGCGAAGCTTTATTATCAAATTGCAGAAGGAGAATACAAATCTTGCAATAAGTGTTTGTGATGAGTGTGCAACGTCTTTCAGCACAAGTGCTTGCCAGAATGTGTCTTTTATCGACCACAAAGCATTTGAAAAATGCTTTATACTTTCCGCTGTGCGATAATCCCAGTTTAGCTTTTCTTTTAAAAAGTCTGGCATAGCCTTACCCCCACTTGCAGATCAAGTCTATGAGTGCATATCCTCCCTCCTGCACTCTTTCATTCTGTCCGGGGTTCGCAGAAGTTCCGCAGAGTTCAGGAATGTCAGTATTGCAGGAGGGTATCTCTTGCCTGAACCTGAAGTTTGCAGGGCACTCCCCTGCCTGCTCCTCCGCTGCCTCCCCAGCCCGTGCTCAGCCCGCTGTGGAAGCACTTCTCACCCTGAACATGAGGGGTGTGCTGACATGCTCTTCCACCCTGCGCTCTAACTATGAGCTTCCTAGGGATGGCGAACGCTTCTTAGCAATTTTCGTTGTCACTACTCAAGCACCGTGATGGCACACAGTAGGTATTCATCGGATGCTGGCAAACATTGCGTTTCGCTTTGGAAGCTAGAGTTTCAGTCCACCTGTCAGTGCCAGAAAGGAGTGTGGCGTGGCTGTGGGGTGGTGATGGTGGGGCCCTTCCACAGGGAGGAAGGGAGATGCTGAGGGCGAGGAGAACAGAACTACTTGGTCGCCTTTAGAAACTGAATCGAGAAGGACATGAACTTTCTCCCTCCCCTGAACTCCCTCTGTTCTTGCTGCCTGTACCACTCATTTTAGCACTTAATTAGCATGTTGCCTTAAATTAAAGTTGCCCAGGATCATAGAAGGGTCTAATCTGCATAGTTACCTCAGGAATTCTGTAATGCCACTGCGGGTTACGCGGGGCCCTGTTTTTATGAAGTCTCACAAGTCACCCAGGAGGCAAGGATAGAACACAGGAAAGAAAGGTAGTGACAAACTCTTCCCTCCAAACCCGGGGGAAGGGTCTCCGAGTCTGAAACACGGCACAGCGAAGGGAAAAACAGAGGGAGAGCCAGGCTTCACACCCCAGTGCAAGGAGCAGACGGACAAGTTCTTATGCATTGTTCTATGTCTCCCACAATTCCGGGCTGCCCAGCCCATCTCCTGGATCAATGCAATTGTAAGTAGTTAGCAAGCAGCCCAGCCCTGGCACTAGGCGGGGAAACTCTTTCTTATCTGGGGAAGGTGAAGTGAAATATCAAGGAGTGAGGATGGGGCAGAGGCTTGAGGAAGGAGGCTGAAGTTTGGAGAAAACCTCTCTTCGTTCACAAAGTCATTCCTGTACGTAGAGGGAGTTAGACACAGTAGGGCCTTTTGTAGCCTGCAGTCCGGGTGAGTGCTAGTGAGTTTTGAGTTGAGGGAATTCTAGAGACAGTCTCAGCTGGAAATGGACTTTACAATTAAGGTGGCAGTTTGTATTCAACCCACTACTTTAATAAGCCTATGAGTCTTAAAATTCCAAGTGAAGACATATTTTCAGGTGGCCGTTTTGGTCCCAGCCCCAAGCCTCAGCGTTTGTCTGCTGTGTTGTCCCTGTGGTGATTATTGTCCTCACCTCCCTCCGCCTTTCTCTGCACAAGTCACTCCACCACCTGAGCTTTAAAGAAAAAAAATAATCCTAACATAATGGATATCTAGTAAGCATTTCTATCTTTTAATAAACACATATAATTAAACATGCAAACATGACCCTGCAGCAACAGCTTGGCAAGACAGTTACCGGGATGCAAATTGTTGCTGGGCGTATCCTTATTCGGTTTGGGGTTGCTTGGAGCTGCTGTGTTCCTCCTACTCTTTGCTTTCCTCAGTCAGACTGGGGAGCAGGGCACTGATCATTTTCTGTCTGTGATGAGCAGATGATCTTCAGCTCTTGATGATCTGCACGGCTGCTTTTCAACACACACACGCATAATCACCTCTGGTTGTACATTTGTTCATTGTGAAGCCTATACAGAGCAGAGGCCTGTCCACTATTGCCAGGTGCCCAGGACTGTGTTGGGCACACCCTGTGTGTCTCCTGCATACTGATTGGATGTCAGACTGAACACAAGATGGCAGCCCTTTGATCTGGCTTCTCAAGTCTGTTTAACCAGAGTTCACATCTGTTGGGATTCATATTCCATCTCAATACCTAGACTTTTCTGGTCTTAGTATAAAGAATGTGTTAAGGCGTCTCTTAATGATAATCTACGTTAACTTGACACCCCTCTGCTAGTGGAATGACACAGATCAGCCATGCCCTCATGACAGGCATTGGGACACTACAAGTGGTAAATTTCTGTTTCCTCCTGTGACTGTCATGTCCAATACTTCCTTTGTTGAACACCATTTCTCCTCCTTCTCCTCCTCCTCCTCCTCCTCCTCCTCCTCCTTCTCTTCCTCCTTCTTCTTAACTTTTTTCACCCATGGGAAATTTCTTAATACAAATACCTCTGTATAGGTAGGTATAGTAAGTAGTTATTAGTGTTTTAGTATAGCTTAAGGGCCAAATTAAACTGACATTTATAAGGTGGGAGTTTGGGTACAGAGTAAATGCTTGTTTAAATGATGGTGCAAGGACCCATTTGACATGTGGCAGAGGTCGAGAACAATGAAGGGTGCTCAGAGTCGAAGGTCCTTATGGCTGAAGGATGGTCAGTTTGCCTGTGTCGGGAAGTGGAAGATTTAACAGGCTCCAACTTTAGAAATAAAAAGAAGGAACAGAAATCAAATGTGGTTTTCAAATACCATTTTGAAAGGAAACCATAACAGCAACCTGGAGACCAATACTGGGTAAACGTGAAGGATTTCTTTAGGTTTATAACCTCCCTGTATTTACCGTCTCTGCGAGTTTGGGGGCTGATTTTTCCCCTGTAGTTATTAGCAATAAACCCTTAAAATGAAAGGCCTTATGGTTACCTTGGGAAAACAAGAAAGAAGAGAGAGCTGTGCAGACTGATTCCCATACCGCTGTCAGATTTTTGAGACAAAACCATGTAGGTGATCAATACAGCGAAGAGACCAGAAAGAGATGAGGGAGGTAAAAGCCTAAAAATCAGCTCTGGGCTGAGCCGCAGGGTGGCCTAGCTGGGCCAGCAGGAGCTCAAGCTGTACCAAGAACAGAACAAAGGCACCTTGGGGAGGGGGCTGCTAGGGAAGCCCAGGCAGGATAAAAGAGACCAGGAGGCCCGCAGGGAGACCCAGAGCTCTTGTTCTAAGGTGTCCTCAGGTAGCTGCTTTCTGTGAGCGCCAGGGACCTTCAGGTTGGAAAGGGAGCGCTTGGTTTCAATGCCAGGCATGCGTGTTTGTCTTCTTGAAATTGAGTTTAGATCACGTTTTAGCAAATGTCTTCCTATAGAGAAAGGTCTTACTATTAAAAATCAAGTTCACGGGAGACGCGCTTGGTATTTCTAGTGGCATTTCTACCTGTCTACACCTGGGATAATCTTCATTCCATTGTCATCACCGCCTCCCCATACTCCCTCATGCGGTTCAAACTGTTGTTTTAAATCTATGAAGCTCAAGGGAGTGCAGCCTACCTGTTCCCAGAGGTGGTGTTGGTCGTCTTTGTCCCCAGTTGTGTGGATGCACCTAGCGCCTATTGGAACTGGAGAGGAAACCCGAAGCTGTTTGTTTATGTGAGAGAAAGGAAGCTTGGGATTGGCAGATGCAAAAAGATGTCTTTCCAAAACTTTCCCATTCCCACGTGTTCAAGTCCTTGTTGGGCTACAAATATATGCTGACAGGGGAAGACAGTGCGGAAGTTCTTCCATCTTGTATTCTTGCTGAGGCCATTTTGGGTTGAGTTAGAATTTGATTTCCTTGATGGAGAACCCTGTGAAAAATTACCCAGTTCTATTCTAGGAACCCGAGGTCAAGATGCCCCAGCTAAATCTCAGCTTCTGGTAAAGCATCTGCTTGTGCACGCAACCTTCCTCCTTCCCCTAACTGCTTACCCTATCTTTGTGAAACTGCTTGTTTGTGCAAAAACCTGCCCCAGATGTGGTTTTTTTGTTTTTTGTTTTTTTCCTTTAAAAGTCTCTTGTTCTGAATGCTGGGGGCTACTATTGGGTCTCTGAATACCTGAGTATAATCCCAGCTGGCTGGAATAAAGACTTTGAATTGACTATAAACTATCTGTGTGGTCATCTTTGCTGGACTCTGTAACAATATATGGGTCTTCTTAGATGGAGAGGCAGAAAGTCTAGTAACTACCCTGGAAATATTCACAATGGCTCTTTTCAAAAGGAAAGAAGTAAAACATCAAATCAGATTTATGCATACTACTCAACTGCTAAAACATGCTTAAATGCCTATTATTAAAAATGCTACTTAAATCTGCATTTGGTGCGTGGTGTAAGTATACAAAACGAGATCTTTCTCCCTCAAGTAAATCACTAGACATTTTGCATTTGTCATTTACTTTATGTGTTTTACAGCCACTTTGGTTAATATATCATATTTTGACCTCGGTTGGGTGGGCACTGACAAGTTGGTAAACAATGATTACTTTTAAATATACATACTACCTAATCTTTGTAATGGCTTTTGTGTTTCTGTGAAATATGATGTACTCACCGGGGACTATAAAAATGAGAATGAGTGTGGTGGGTGCTGTTCTGTGAGTGACACTTTGAAGTTTAGATGCTGTTGCATAGTCTACCTTACTTCTTCCTACAGTGGAAGGTTTGAAGGTTGCCTGTAAAAATAATGGCTCCTGATAACACTAGGGGTAATCGTATGGAGTCCATGAAAGGGTTGGGTGTTCAATTCTTCCTCCCTTTAGATTCTAACTTAAACCTAGCAAAAGCAGCTGAGATATCAGCACACGGATTCAGTGGAAAGGAAGAGTTTTGAAATAAACCTGTCTGGTACAGAGCAGGCTGTGTGTGGGAGGGAGTGGGAGACGCCTACAGAGAGGTGGAGAGACAGTCGGACCAATTCAGTAGAGATGGAGCCACAGCAAATTTGATGAAGCCACTCTCAGAAGTAATTGTTGCTGTCTCTGTGGAGTCCCTCTGGAAAGATAACCCGAAGCTTCAAGAGGAATGAATTTCTCTCTTAGGTACCTAAGTGAAGAATCCTCAAAATGAAGTTTGCCCTTTATATTGGCAGGGACAGAGAGAGGCAGAGAGAGGAGACAGAGAGAGAGAGAGGGACGGGAGGTTGAGAGAGAAAGGGGAAAGAGGGGAGAGAGAGAGAGACAGAGAGACAGAAAGGGGGAGGAGAGGAGAGAGAGAGAGAGAGAGAGAGAGAGTCTTATGCTTCCTTCTACTAGGAATATTGAGTAGCGAGGCCCACAGGCCAGAAGGGGTCTCCCATGAGAGTGAGTGTGTACAGGGAATAGACACAGGAACTCAGGTGGTCCAGTATCTGGAGTGATTGCAGTCTAATTTTCTACCTGGGTGAGAATGCAGCACACGGCATCAATCACAGTCAGAAGTACCTGTGTGGCTTCTGCTGTCTGCTGCCTCTCTTCTGACCTCCCCACCCTTGGCTCCCACCTTCTTTTAAAACCAAAAACCAAAAAAAAAAAAACCAAAAAAAAAAAAAACCCAACAAACAGGTGTGTTTTGTACAACTAGACTTTTGACCTGCTCCTTTGATGATGGGTATTTTATTTGCCTCTATGTGTGTTGTTGTCTTTAAACTAGGCTGTGTTGTATCTCATCTACGTGTTACTATTTTTCTCATGTTGACTTTGAACATTTACAAGCTCTACACATTCACTTAGCAAGAATTTATCCAGCTATGGCTTTACATTAAGGCCTGCCTGTAAATCCCTCTCACCGAGGCTGAATAGCTGATCGCTTAAAATGTCACCGGTTCTCAGAGGTGTGTCTGCACTGTCAAAGAATTTGAGGACCTCAGTTATGGATAGGAGCTTCAACTAAAGTCTAAAGTAGAGAGAGATCCCTAGTGCTTTGTTAGTTTGTTTTGCTTCTGGGAAGATCCTTGGGGCCTGCAGAGTGGCCTGGGGTCTGGAAGCTGCTTGTTGCCCAGCTGGGTAGACAAGCACAAGGAGAGAACCTTCAGTCTCTTCTAGGCTATGATGCCTCTGCAGTAAGATCCCTTGGGAATAGGAAAGCTTATCAGACAATGCTTTTTCCTGCCCTTTCCTTCTATGTCTCAAAAGGGAGATTGTGTCCTCTCTTTTAATAAAGGCAGAAGGGGCACAGCACAAGCTCCCTTCCTTCCTACCGGAGGCCTCTGTTCTCTCTGTAATGGGGGAGTTTGGGAACAATGAGCCTACACTGTAGTAAGGAAAACAGACTGCTTATCTATGAGTATTTGAGGTTCTTCCTTTTTAATCGTTGCTTTGTTAATTGCTCCCTGCCCATCTCCCTGATCTTATATTTCAGTTTCTGGCAGGTTAATCAGGAGGCTGTAGCTAAATCATCCATTGTGTGTGGGACACAGGCCACCCCGGGAGCCATGGCTATGCGTGAGAGCTCTTTGGCGACACTGGTTAGTTTCTGCCCAGGTTGCCGCAGCCTGGAGTCCCACAGCTGCTGGTTACCATGTACGCCTCCCTTTGGTTTCATTCTCAGAATGTCACAGTGACCAGCTTGCAGGTGGCATCCTGCTATAGATGCTGGCACAGATTCCCAAACATTATGCAGCCGGTACTGATTTTCTCCATTATTTGTTGACAATAATAGTTGCTTTGAACTCTCTCCCCCTCCTCTCTCCTGCCTCCCCGTGCATTGCCCTCCTTCAGAATCAGGAAGGAGAGAAAGAAGCCCTTCATTTCATGGCCAATTCCAGGGTTTTTATTTGGACTGAATCTTGCCACATGCAGCAGGGGCACCATGGACCTTGCTGAACCCCTTCCTCACTCACTGTGTCTCCGGGCTCATGCTGCCTTCCCCATCTCCCCTGCTTCCTTCCAAACACAAGCACAGCTTTCTCTTCCATCTCCTTTATTGAACCTGTTAAATATCAAAGCGGTGAGATTCCACCACAAGTCAGATCTCGCACAGTGCCACCCCAGAGACCACCAGCCTCTCAGCATCCCATTGTCCTTGCCTTTCCTGTGGCAATTCATCAGGAACAAGCTTATTTCGTAGGAAATAAATGAGTTTTAGCAGTGTTGCAAATAGCATTTGTTGTCTGTGGAAATATGATTCTGGTATAAAGTTGAAAAGAATTGCTTGGCTTTTAAGGGTCCTGATTCACTGCAAAGAATGAATACAATTTCCTAGGAAAAGGGCTCAAACCGAACGAGTACTGCCATCCACTGCAGGGTGGAGGGTCCGTGGGTATAGGTGACTGAATTTAAAAGATGCCTCTTTTTTAAGTACCGGGGATTGAACCTAGGGCCTTTTATGTAGCAGACAGATAATCTACCACTAAACTACACCCCAAGCCTTCTTTTCACTTTTGATTTTGGGAACGAGTCTCACTAACATGCTTAAGATGGCCCTTACATCCCCTCTGTAGTCAGTGCAGACCCTGATCTAGCCTCAGCCTCCCAAATACCTAGGATTGTAGGCTCGTACCATCAGCCAGGTTGGTGGGACATCCCTTATTTGATAACTATGCAGTACTCATCCCAGTGCCCACAGCTGCTGAGTGTGGCTAATACCTTCTGGGCACCTTTTATATCTTGCAGTGTTCTAACTATTATCCATGCTGTGTGTCTGATACTAACAGCCACATCATAGGGAATATCAGCATTGTCTTGTCTTGGCATCGTATGCCAAGGAATAAAAGGAAAGAAGTCCTTATCTCATATCATACAGCTGACAAATACCAGAGCCAAAACTTTGAAGCCAGAAAATGCAGTTTTAGATCTTTTTTTTTAACCCATGCTAATTCAATTGAGTGGTAACACTTTTCTCTAAGTACTTTGTTCATTTACAAATAAAGCGTACTGTACATATGTGAGGTATATAACATGATATTATAAGATACATACGTATTAAAATGTTTACTATATCCACCATTTCTTAAAATTATGTTTTCTTCATGCACAGACTCCTTGAAGTTAAGCAGTTAACACCTAACCAATCATATAAATTTCTAACTAGAAAATTCCATACCAACTGTAGTCCACACACTGCACAGCATATCTTTTGACTGGTGCACTTTTAAATTGAAAATGGCTCATTGTATTATTTTGTCTTTATTCTTGAGGAACGTGTGTGTGTGTGTGTGTGTGTGTGTGTGTGTGTGTGTAATTCATATCCACCACCATTTCTCTACTTCAAGTTCTCTAAATACTCCCTAACATGGCCCCCTCCCAACCTTATGTCTTCTGTTTTATTTTTACTTAATAAAAAGAGCTTTTATTTGTGTATGGGTGTTTCTGTGTGGGATATGTGCACATGAATGCAGTGCCCCCAGAGGCCAGAAGAGGGCATCACATCCCTAGAGCTGAATTACAGGCTGTTTTGAGCCCCCTGACTTGGGTGTTGGGATCTAAACTTGGGTCCTCCAGAAGAGCAGTATGCATTCTCAACTGCTCAACAGTTCTCCAGCCCTAATTTTAATTTTTTTAAACAAGCCTAACAAAAACACTAGCCTTCAGTAGGTAGTATTTAGTGAAAGAAAAAAAGATTGTTCAAAAATAAAACTGATTAAATGTTATAAGAGGATGGAGCGAGGGTAACAGGGACTTGCAGAGAGAATGTAGGCGTCGTCAGTGCGGACTTTGACTTCCTGGAACCTCAACAGTACCCGGCATGACCGGGTGGAACTTGAGAAGATACTAGAAAGGCGCCAACACCCCCAACCGGCATTTCTAAGATACTAGAATCTCAGCGTTAACAGGCAGCTTCCCTACTCCAGCGACCGTGGACTGATAGTCCCGATTCTGTGCCGTGCCTAATGGTCACTCCCGTGTGACCTCATCCCCACGGCTTGTAATGCATGGGGCTCGGGGCTTGTAACGTGGGGGGCTCCGCACCTCTTGGCTCCGCAGACGCAACGCTCACCACTGTTTCCGGGTCACCACTTGTCTGTCATTTTCTTCAACCCCTGCTTTAGCCTTCAGGTTCAGGAGTAGCTGTCCTTGCCCATTCCAGTTTAGACCCAGCTTTACCACTTCCTTTGTAACTAGTTTTTATCATCTATTTCCTCACTCAGGCCCGAGCTTTTTACAGGCAAGGTCATATTTCACTGGCCTGTGTGTCCACAGTGATAAGTTGAACCATAGCTCTAAGCGTAGCTTGGGTGCACGTTGGTGCTTATTAGTAAGCTGCTGCATCAGATTGGGAGCTGCTGAGCTTGGCTGCAGTATTCCAGAAGCCCTATGTGTCTGAGAGGATGCGTGGGAGAGAATAATTGCAGGAGATGGGATACCTGCACCTCTTACGTTAACTGACCACAGATCACTTGCTCCGTGCTAAGGTCAACTTGATTTAAAGGTGCAGGATTGAGGAAGAGCATGTCCTGAACTTGACTATATGATTCTTTTAACTACTGTCAGCCCATTGAACTCTCCCTTAGGTGTCAACTGTGTAGCCAGTCAAACAGCTTACTCAGCTTTTCAGAGGCCTCCGACTTGATCTGAAAACACTGGCATCGTCTTTGGCTCCAATCTGACTTTAAGCCTGTTAGAGATAATGCGTTTTCTTGGGATTAGGTGGCACATCTTGGTATTGGAGAAACATCAGTTATGTTCCTGTCTTGGCTAGTCACAGCCAGAAGTGGGAGCGTGCCAAGCTTTCTCCTCATTGCTAACAGACTCCTTAATTAACCTGTAAAATCAGGTGCATGAGTCTCTGTTGGTTTAGAAAGGAGAAGCAATGTGCATACAAGCTTTCTCTTCCTTCATTATATTCATTTTATTTTTATTTGTTCAGCTTATTGTGTAAACACATTCTCTTGGGCTGCACATACACCTTTGCAAAAGAAGTAAGGAATCAAGAAACATCCGGTATGGCTCGGTTTCTTTGTGTGTGTGTGTGTGTGTGTGTGTGTGTGTTGTGTGTGTTGTGTGTAGTATGCAAATATGTGCATCTGCACAGAGGTCAGAAATCAACCTTGGGTGTCTTCCTCAAAGACTCTGCACTTTAGTTTCTGAAACAGGGTCTCTCACTGACTCTGGAGCTCATTGACTTCTGACAAGGCTTGGGGTCCTCTTGTCTCTGTCCCCCAACACTAGGGTTTCAGATGTACAGTGTCGTGCTTAGCTTTTTTACCTGAGTGTGGGGTTCCAAACTCAGGTCCCCATGCTTCATCAGCTTGGGCCTGTTTTCTTTGATGACACTTACCGTTGCTGCATCTACCCTGTCAATTGACTCTGCCCTCCTCTTAAGATTCAAACATGGAAACTCACTTAATCAAAATGTCTCCTTTTGGTCATGTTGTCATTCTCATAAGCTGTTTGGAAACTCAAGAGCTGGAATAGCCCCTTGGAGGTGGTTTCCTTCTCAAGGAGTCCCAGTGAGCATGGGACCTATACCTTTCACACATTTTGAGCTATGCAAATGCATGCTTCCTGTTAGTCACACCTGAAATCAATTTTGTACCTGTTTTTATACCACACTTTGCACACAGTACCACAAATTGCTGCTCCTCAGGAGAATAAGCCAAGGACGTTGTGTTCCATTTCATGATGAAATGCAGATTTCCCATTGAACCTAATCAACCTTCATTTCAAAAGGTTGATAAGGGAGATACTTAAAAAATTCCAGTGTGAAATTTATGGCACTGAAAAGAGTCCATTTCAAGAATATTCTTTGATTCTAAAGTTATAGAATTTTTATTTCATTGTGTGTTAAATTACATTTTCATTCGCTTCAAGTCCTTGCTTCTCAGTTTTGAGTCCCTCAAAGAGAAACAAGCGTGTTGACAGTCACACCGCCTCTGTGATGTTCTGTTCCAGACAGAAAAGATAAACAGTCTTCAGTCATGCTTTTTGCCATCAGTTGATTTTTGTACTGGTTGATGGAGCTTCAAGTGTTGCATGAGAAAGCATGGTCTCTTTTTCTAGTCAGGAAGGAGAAATAACATGGTTGAGTTACTAATCATATGCCAGAGGCTTCCTAGATTTTAATGCATGTTGAATCACTTTTCGGTGACTATATTGGTTGGGGCTTTTGTCCCGTTCCCATTAGGGCTTGGATTTATAATTTCTCCTCAGTAAACATGAAAGCAGCATTGGCATTTAAACCTATACGTGTCTTACCCTAAATCAATTGAGTTTCATTATTTGACAAAACTCTTCCTTACAAGTCTTTATTAGGTATGTGCCAGCCTATGGAACTTAAGAATATCAAGGGAGGCAAAGCTCTTGCCTGCCTGTTCTACATGTGCCCTCAGAATCCCCCTCAACACAGCACCCAAGGAGTCACTGTCAGTTTGCAATTGGAAGTTAACTGTTCCTGTCTCTACAACAACCCAGGGCCTGCGACTGTGGGCTTTGTTGCTAGATTATGAGTTCTCCCAGGGAACTAGCTCTACTGAAGCAAGGATGCTCACACAGAGACCCAAAGTTTGAATCCCAGTGATGTCAAGAAGCAAGGCTTATGTCTGAAACCAAGTGACCCCCAAACCATCATTGGTATTCAGCCTGCTGTGAGTTCCTCCAAGGGAGAGTTTCACTGACTGTGGAACCATTGAGGAAGTGTATAGCAGTGCAATTTCTTTCCTACTCTCATTCATCCATTCTTTCAGGCCATTTTAAACATGATGTATAGTCATGTCACTTAATGCGTTATTTCATGCTTGTTCTCACGTACCCTCTAGTATTTCTCAGCAGCACCTGCCTTTGGCTACTGACCCTCCATCCACTTTCGTCTTTTTAGATCATGTCAACATTCCCCATTTACCTTCTCCTCCATCAGCATCTTGATCATAAATTTTGTGCATCGGGCTTCGACCATCATGGTAGACTGACTCAGGAGTCAGGATGTCTTGAACCACAGTGATGTGTATGGCTTCGATCCTCAGGTCAAACAACATGACCTGTAGAAAATAACAGGTAAAAATGTCCAATTTCTTTCTCCTTCACATACAGAGCTTTATAGTAGCTGACAAACTACATGCGGAACAAGGAGGCTCATGTGCTACTCATAACCCAGCATGGCTGTTGTTGTTGATAATGTTAACAGCAAGTGTGTGTTTGTTTGTTTTTATCTTTTCTGAAATATAGGACAGATCTGGTTTTGTAAAGTTAAGAATACATCCCTGGAACCAAGAAAACTTGATTTGTATAGTAAAGGGGGAGGTTCACGTTGAAGTTTCTGGGCAAGAGAAACCCTAGGAGCTGTGTGGGAAGCAGTGGGCAGCTGTGAAATGCAGAAGCTTCTCTCGTCCGGGCATGGTGGGGAAGGCGAATTGGAGAACAGGCATGTCTAACAGAAACACGTAAGAGATTAGCCATAGATGTTGGCTAGGGAACTGCACCAGCCATTCTTGATGCCACCTTTTGCGTTTCCGTTGGAGTGATTAGACCCCGTTGGTGGACTGATTTCTACACTCAGGACGAGCAGGGAAAACCGAAGGAGTGGCTTATCCACAGGGTCCGCAGGTTCT
>JAMJFZ010001559.1:0-30000 GCA_026225945.1 Cricetomys ansorgei
CCATGCTTTCAAAAAAATCTTGCATAAGTTAAAAAATAATTGGTACCAGTCTCTGTTTTTCTTGATCCCCCTGATTAACTACTCTGCTATCAATATTGACTTTAATTCTCATTCTGATTAGATTAACAATGGGGCCTTATATCTTAAACTAAAACAAGATGAGTCTATGATTTGACTCATTCACTAAGACCAATGGGGATTTTAACAAGGGGCCCAGACCTTTGTAGGTCCTGAGACCTTAGCACAACTGACTCCATGATGGAAGTCCTATTCAGACTGTAAGACTCAGCACAAAGACAGCACCACCTGCCAAAACTAAAATAAGGGCTGAATCCATCAGCCCTTGGCTGATGTAGTTCTGCTTCTGGCTAACTGTTCTTGTTAATTGAAGTAAGTCAACCCAGAACATGGTTTTTATGCTTAAAAGCTCATCCTGACTCAGGGCTACCCCGGGATCCTGAACACCCAGTATAGTTTTTAGCTTGCTAATAAAGACTTTCTATTGGCTTAAACCTGTGTCTGAGCAGTCTTCTCTGGTGAATACCCCATAACAGAACTGGATCCTGAAAACTAAGTGATAGATGACCACTGATTTCAATTTTTAAAACAGAGTAAAATAACTGAATCATTTGTAAGCATTCATAATCTAGCCTTCAAGCCTCAGAGGCATCCCTTTTAGGTTATAACCATTTGGTTTTACCCTGGTTGTGAAATATCTAATAAAACCCAGCCATTGCTTTTAAAATATTGAGTAAAACCGTCTTAATAAATGTATGAAAGTATTAAGGTAGGCTTAGACATTACTTAATGTGGCACAAAGGCTTTATAAAGCGTGTCTAGCTCACAATTTAAAACTTAAGTTACTGAATTAAGAGGAAGTTATAAGAGCACTGGTTGTGCAAATATTACTAGTGTGCATTTGTTTTTACTTCTAAAATGTTATGATACATAGAAAGTAGAAGAGTATTATAAACAGAATTTTCACATTTACATGACCATTCATTTGACAAAATTCTCACTTCTCTCCTACTTCCTAGCAGTTGGCTAAGTGCAGGAGAGAGGCTGTGTGGTGAGAGAGAAAAACAGGGCCACAGAGATGGTTCAGCTGATAGAGAAGCCTGCTGCCAAGCCTGACAGCCTGACCTCAGTCCCCAGGACCCA
Source organism: Cricetomys ansorgei (assembly GCA_026225945.1). Lineage (NCBI taxonomy): Eukaryota > Metazoa > Chordata > Mammalia > Rodentia > Nesomyidae > Cricetomys > Cricetomys ansorgei. Next base: position 1,162 of record JAMJFZ010001559.1, read on the forward strand.
CATTATAGAAGGAGAGAACACTCACAAGTTGACCTCCCTCTAACCTCTGCACACAAAAAAATAATAATAAAATTTAATTTTAATATAAAAAGAAAACAAGCTTCACCTCTCCATTCATGGAGTTTACAGCCCAATGCCTAGACGATGGCAGAGTGAATAGTTGACCCTAGCTACTACTATTTAAAACTGTTGATTACCATTATCGAATGTGCTGTCTGGGTAAATAGGTTATAGCTTTAGTGCTCTTGATAAGCAAAGATGTGTAGAAATGTTGTTTATTTGTTATTTTTGAAACTTATGTCAGTTTCTGAAACTACAAAGGGCAGGGCAATATATCTTCCTACACTCTCCACCTGGATTCTGTCATGGACATGTTGCAGTATTTGCTTTCTGGACAGTTTTGAAGTAAGTCTGCAGGCATTCTGACACCTCGAGGCTTGGAGCCCTTCACAGGAAGTGCTCAGGAAGAGGATACACCTGTACCTAACCCTAACCTTTGATCCTCCCTAAAAAAAAGTAACAAAAAAAATCTATGTCTAACTCCAGCTCATATTTAATTTTTCCTGTTCTAACATTATTTCCCCTAGCTTACCACTCAGCCTGGGCCCAACCAAGTTCCACACAAAGCGTTCTTCAACCCTGTCTTCTTAGAGAAATGAAAGCTGTACTCTCCACTAATACAGAGAATTGCCTTCTGTCTTCTCGTCCTCTTTTTACAGCTTGTCATTCGAGTCTGTTAAGGATTTTGGATTTTCAGTGGATTTTTACTAATCTTTGACACCATTCAAAACAGCTTTAAATGTTGAGAAGAGTCACTAAATTACTGAACACCCCCTATTTTCTGACGGGAACCTGTACATTTCTTGGACACTGCTTCCTTATACCTCTTTCCAGCATGCTTTTCCTGGAAGACCTAGCTCATTCTCCCAGCCACACCCTTATTCTTCCTCTGCCCTTGGGTTGTTCTTCCTAGCACTCTCTCAAGAGCACCTCCTAACTTCATAGGTCTCCTATTCTCTACCCACCTTATGGGTGACCAGAGCAAAATCCACAGCTGATTCCCTTTGACTGCGTCCCTTTATCCTTTACCAGGAAGGTTGCCGCTGCAGCCACTGCTACCGTCTGTCACTGTGGCCTCCTCACATCGAATTACTGCACTTACCTGATCCCTAGGAAAGGAAAGGAAATAGCATTTATCAAAGCTATATCACCTAACTTTCAAAAATCTCACAAAGTGGGTGAAGAACCCACATCCCTTCCTCCTCATTCGGACCACATGGGAAGGCTACATTTCCCAGCCTCCTTTGCCGTTAGACGGGTCATGTGGTTAGCCTTGCAGATAGGATGTGGGCAGAAGTAATGTGTATCACTAACAGCTTCATCCCTAAAAGTCTTCTCATGAAATAATTGGTGACTTCTTCTTGTCTATAATGCTAGAAACAAAAGACATTCACGTAGTGTACCACATGATGGCAGGACTCTCGACTCTACCATTGCTTGCTTGGTTACTACTACTGATCTCAGACAGTGGCCTGAGCAAGCTTGCACTTCAAGACATAAAGAATATCAAGTAAGTGTGTGAGTACACTAGCCTAGTGAGGTTGGGTTACATCAGCCTTTGTAACCTGATATGACAATGCTACTCACTTTTGTGATGCTAGGTTTACAGAATCATGGGTTTGGAATTCTAACCTAAACTATAAAAGAAGTTCTAGACAAGACCCAACAGGCAAGCCTGTAGGATCCAGAGTTTGACGCCAGCCTGAGGTGTATAGTGAGACCTTTAAAAGTCGTAAAAAGATTGGCTCTTCTGTAAAAATAGGTGCCACGTTAGGTAGCTCCCTTTCAGGTAGATAGTTGCTGAAGGTTTGTTTTGTTTTTTTTTTCTTTCAACAAATGGGCTTCCATTTCAAAGATGTATAGCTTTGAGCTCTTCCAGCCTCGCACTCAGGATTAGCATCTCCCTTACTGGCCAAATAAAAGTCATGGTCTACCATTTTATATGAAGAGATTCACATGAGAAGTTTAATGCCAGCTGTCTGCACTATGGCTGGCATTCCCAAACTGTTCCAACGCTTGCGCATGAGCCAGACACTACTGTGCTTTCATTTCATAACCAAAGACTGTTCTACCTAGCAGCCTTCTAAATTAGCATTAAGAAAGGCAGTTATAGTAGAAGAGCCTATGTAGAATGGTGGAAACATCTTTTAAATCCACATCAGAGAGTCTGGGAGATAGATGGTTCATTGACTGAAACATTTGTTATGCGATTGTGAAGACCAGAGTTTAAACTCCCAAAACATATGTAAGAATGTCATGTAGGTATGGCAGCCCACCTGCAATTCTAATGCTCAGAAGGCAGAGACTGGATTCCTGGACCAAGTTAACTAGCCATAATAGTTATATTGTCAACCACTTAGTTCAATTGAGAGACTGCACCTCCATGAATAAGGTGGAAAGTGATTGAAGAAGACTCAAGATGTCAACCTTGGGACCACCACAACCATGTACACACACCTACTCTCACACACATGCAAACATTCACACAAATGAGGGCGGAAATTCACATCAGATACAATTTTCCTACAACTGTTGGCCAACTGCTAATTTATGGAATTTCTCAGCAACTCTATCTGATTGTATCTTCTTCTGATGATACTACATTTGTTGCTCTAATCCTCATATACACCTCAAACCTCCCCCAAAGCAGTCTCAAACACAGATTCCTTTCACTATTAACTAAACAATTCCAGACTCTCCTGGGTCTCTAACCTTTCTCACACGCATACACACAGCCCATCAACCTTGTAAGTAATAAATGATGCAAATAGTAAAACAACTGGCATAAATTTATTGAAGGGTTAGTGTTTCTCTTCATAAAAGTTCAGCTGGGAGTAGGCATCGTTCCTCAGCATTCAGGAGGTAGAAGCTGGAAGATCAGGAAGTCAAGGCCAGCCAGAAGAAAGCGGGGTGGGAGGAGAAGAACAACAAAAACGAAACACCAATAGTTGACTGATGAGGAGTTCAAAGTTGACGCGGACTCTCACGGATGCCATCAGATACCTCGGTGTGTCAGTTTCTTTTCTCCTCAGTGTACCCATACACCAGCAAGAACGATGGCAGCAAAGACACAATAGTTGGGAACTTTCTCTAGAAATAGGAGCTTCCAATGTGGCTTGTTCACATTTTGACAGAATGCTAAAACACCTTGACTAGAACTAGGGCTGGCCTACACCTTCAAGACTTTTCCCCATTGACCCGCCTCAGGTGTCACCTCCTAAAGGCTTCGTAATCCTCAAGCAGCAGCACCAACTGGGGGCCAAGTGGAGGGGGTAGGGGCTGCATTTCTCATTCAAACCCAAACCCAAGCTATTTATTTTCCTTTGGCATTTGCTTCCTGTTGACTTTTGTCATCTAATTGACAAGTAACAATAAGCTGCTAGAAGTCACATCCACAGAAAGTCACATCCAAGTTGATTCTTTCCCCAGTATTTCCAGAACACTTTCATTTAGACCTCGTTGGCATGATGTCTTGAGGTAATGCCCTGCCCCCAGTATAGCCCAGAAGTGTTCGGGCCCTATTGCCAAAAGGTTGGAGTGAGGTTGGAGGTCTGTAAATGAGAAAAGTGGAAAATAGAGAGACAGGTAGATATTTACTAGACATACAAAGGACCATCTCCCCTAGAGATGAAATACTATCATCTGAACCCTAGAAATGCTTTTTGTTCTGGGTAGCAGTTTTCTTCCTATGCTTTATACAGAAATATGTAGTTGGAAAAGCCTCTATTTTTCCCTTGTGGTTTCAAAACTGAAATTTTAATTTTAGGATCATCTTTTAATAAATGAATCTGTGAACTCCAGATGGCTGACTTTTAGTCTTTTGTATTGTTATTGAAAAACACATTTTATTTTTGGCATTTTAAGCTCTGTTTTTAGACTCAAGTAAAAGAATGTTTATATTTTCCTTTCCTTTTCAAACAAAAAGTAAGCACATTTGCTTATTTTAAAACAGGTGAAACTTAGAGTTGCGAGTCCAGCACAAACAACTTTATCTTGAACAGATTAGGAATAAGTTGCCAACCTATGTCCTCTTACCCCGAATGCTCAAAGGGATCTGTGTATGGTATTCTTGTTAATAATCACAATTAGCAATCAAACTCCTACTAATATGATCCTAGGACTTTAAATTCAATTATTCCCATCATATCATCATATGACTTATGGAAAGAAAAAAGGTCCCTTCAGAATGTGTTGTATTTAATTGTTCCATCTCTTTATCCTTCCATCTAAAAAACCCTTTGGCTTTCACGACCTTGATCTTTTCAAGATGACAACTAATAACATTGTTAAATATCTGTCAGCTTAAACAAGTTTATGTTTAGCAAGAATATCACCAAAATAACATCTTATTCTTTTGCATCAGGTGACAGTTTAACTTCATCCTAATATTAATGACATTCATTTCAGTCACTTGATTGAAATACTATCTGCAAGCCTTCTTCTCAAGGAAGTAAGTCCTAAGTGAAGCTGCTGAGTTTTTTACTTGAAATCAGTAACTAATTTCTAAGGAAATATTTTAGCTTCCTGTTCATATTATATTCCTCATAAAACTTTCAGTTTATTCTTTTTATTTTACCAGTGTGGAGTATCATTTTTATTTTGTTCAGTGGGCTATGATCTGTTAGTATCAGTGATTATTTTGATGCTCAAGTTGGCCCATATTTAGCTAGCAGAATCCCCTTTGACATGTATTCTCTCATTTTGGTCCATTATTCTCTGAATATTTATATTTTACACTCATTAAAGACTTTTAATTTTTTAAATTGTGTGTATGGGGTTGGGAGAGTATATGTACAAGTATGCTTTGTGCCTGAAGAGACCAGTAGAGGGGACTGGATCACCTGGAGCTGAAATTAGTAGATTTTGGGCCACCTCATATGGGTGCTGGGAACCAAACTCTAGTCCTCTGCAGGAGCCTCTTATCTACCAAGCCATCTTTTCCATCTTCTTTTTACATTTATTTATACTGTATGTGTACGAATGCTGGAGTATGTGTGCAGGCCAGAGGAACATTTATAGGAATTGGTTCTCTCTTCATCATGTAGGTCCCAGGGATTGAACTCAGGACATCAGGATTGGCAGCAAGTGCCTTTACACTGCGCCATCTCACCAGTTCTGAATATTTACTTCCTTTATGACACACAAAATGTTCCAGGCTCATCTTGTACTTTCCTTGTCCCAGTCATGGAATCAATCATTTTTCCAAGGAGCATTTTGCCAAGCAAAATACAGGATAATCAGCTAAATTTGAATTTCAGATGAATAATGAATAAATGTTTGGTATAGATATGTTCCATGCAATAAGTTTATATGCAAGGAATGCTTGCAATTTACTATTATTATCTTTAACTAAATCTGGCACCCAATCAAGGAACCCTAGTCCCTCTCAAGTGACAAATGGTACTTGGAAGCCAAGATCTCTACAGGACTGGTGGTTGCAGTGTGCATTCACAGCTCTTGGACTCTTGGATGGCAGAGTAGGTAACACATGCACAAAGATGTCACCTTTACATATGGTACTGAACAGATCATAGACATATTGCAACCCATAAGCTCACACTGGCAGTTATTTCTAGTTCAATAATGCATTGTTTTTTCTAGTTCTTTCTCTTTTCATATTTGACTCCATTCTCCTATACTAAGAAATCTGGATGAGGTTATCCCTAGTACATCTATTTACTTGGCCATTCCTTTGGCTGCCACTGCCCTCCTCAGCCTGACTCTGTGCCAGGTCATCCCCACATGAAGACACCTTACCCCCAGTTTAGGCTTTAGAGCTAGCTCACTCAGCTTACCCCTAGAGTGTAGGTGCCTCTTCAACTTGTTGGTATTTGGTCCTTTGTGTCAGATGTTCCCTGCATAAGTCTCCTCCCCTTTCAGTCCCTGCCATCCCCCATGCTAGGCCATGCTCATGCAGAAGCCTTCTTCATCCTCCTCAAGATCCACAGGAACATCACTGAGTGGTTGATGAACAACTCCTCACCTTTCTCTAAGCACAAAGTCTTACCTGAGTGATACCTAAATGTGTGCTGCCATGCTGCCCTTCACACCTGCTTTTCGGTATAAAGAAGGCAGCAGAGCAGCAGCTGGGAAAGGGGCCACCTCGAGAAATTCTGATCCATTTGCACTGAACTGAGAGTAACCAATATTTATTGACTAATAACAAAATTCAAGAGAAGTCAAGATTAGAAAAAGTAGGCTCCTGATTAGCAACCTGTGTCTGTTGACACTTCCTCCCAAAACTCTCTAAGGTAACAATAGAGGGATTTTTTTTTAAGCTACAAAAAGTACAAAGAGAACAGAAAATTCTTGGAGGTAGAACATGGTGGACATCAGGAATGTCTGACTCACAGACAAGGAAGCCATGACCTAAGCTCCCACAAGCATCCAGCAAGAACAAACCAGTCCATCAGAACACAAGCAAATGTCAGAAGATGAAGCACCAGCCACTAAAAAGTAGAAACTAAGCCAGACAAAGATTATACCAATAGACATGCTGCCATGGAGGGAACTGGAGCTATGAGGCCTCCATACACACAAAGAACCACAGGCAGCTGAGGAAGCAAGAGAGATAGTACTCCCCAGGGAATGGCACAGTTAATTCTTATTCAATGTCAAATGCTCAGCCCTAAAAATAAACATGCAAATAACATTATACAGACTGAGCAGGTTGTCTTTATATATTTAGGAGTGTGTGTGTGTGTGTGTGTGTGTGTGTGTGCGCGCGTGTGTGTGTGTGCGCGCGTGTGTGTGTGTGTGTGTATACATATATATGTAACAATTAAAGAAAAAGAGGCCATTAATTTGAAAGAGAGCAAGGTGGCTACATGGGAGGGTTTGGGAAGAGGAAAGAGAAGGAGTAACTTTATTGCAAATTCAAAATTTAAAAAAATATATTAAAAAATAAAAATGGCCATCAATGACCCACCAGAAATTTGAGGAAAGTTAAAAAAAAATCTGAAGGAAGCTAAGACAATGTGGAAGGGAGAAGACATCAAGATCGTGACAAATATATATTAAAAATAGAAGGGCTGAGGGGGAGCTCAGTTGGTGGCGTACTTGCTTAGCGTGTGCAGAGCCCGGGGCTCAGTGCTATAATCCCGGATTTCAAGAAGTGGAGATAGGAAGGTCAAAGTTTAAAGTCATCCTCTCAGCTACACAGCGCCTTTGAGCCCAGTCTGAGCTACAATGAGACCCTGTCTCAAAAGAGAAAAAGTTCAAGGATAGAGATAAGTATATGTCTTGAGATTATTAAAGTTTCATCCTTAATAATGGAAAATTAATAGATGATGTCCAGATGTGAAAAGTTAGGACCCATCTATATAAGCTCATAGGTGTGAATATTAGGGAAGGTGCCTAAGAGTTGATAGTGGTCCCTAAGGAAACTATATTGGGTGAAAGGAAAGGTACCTTGCTGACTGTGGATAGCATGTAGGTCTCATAAAGGAGGGAAAAGTCAAGGACTAATTTTTCTTTACTTGCCCGTATACTGTTTTGCTAAAAATGTAATTTAAAAGTTAAGCATGTCCCCTTCATGGGTCTTAATAAAGCACACTATGAGAAGTAGCAGGAAGGAGTGGGGAGAACCCAGAGTCCGCACTGATTCTGCCCCTCACTGAACGTCTTTGCCCTTGAAGCTGATTTATGCTGCATTAGTTTGCTAGGACTTCCCTAATAAATATCAGAGGCTCGATGCCTTCAGCAGCAGACACTTCTCTTCTCACAGTCTCGGAGGCTGGGGTACTGGGTCTGTGACCAGGAGACCTTTCTCCTTGCTTGCAGATGGCTATCTTCTCCTTGAGCTTGTCTTTGTGTCCCTGACTTTACTTCTTCTTTTGAATGGATTAGGGCTCTACTCCAACAGCCTCATTTCAAATTTATCACCATTTTCAAAACTTTACCCGTAAATAACATTTATAGTCTGAGCTCTTGGGGGTTGGGTTCCCGACATAGGAATTTTGGGGGAGCACAATTCAGGCTACAACATCTACTTGTTTCATTTGTTTGTTTATTTACTAAGATTGACTGGTCTTCTTCCATGTGCCAACCTGTGCAGAGGCAGGCCAATCTCTGTGATTTTAAGGCCAGCCTAGTCTACAGAACAAGTTCCAGGACAGCCAGGGCTACACAGAGAAACCCTGTCTAAAAAACAAGTAAAAAAAGTAAAAATAAGTAAGCGCGTTCTTACTTCTAACCTCTTCCAACCTTCAATGCCTTCCACATCTCTCTTCTAAGAAGATCCAGTGTCTGCTGTTACGTTCAATTTCAAGAACTGGCATGCCGTGTGTTAGGTCTACTTCTCGGCATTCCACCAGGTCATTACGTCCTGAGTTATTGCATGAAGTACCTATATCTGTACATCTTCCCTAGCAAGCCTTGGATTCTGCCATTCTTGGTACTTTAAGTACCATTCCAAGGCACATTCTCTGGTTCTTGTTGGGACATCATACTTGCCAGGTTCTTGCAGTGCTTTTTGGTGAATTATCCTTTTTTAACACAATGGTATTTTCCTGTGTGATTCATAAAAAGACCTCTAATTATTGGTCTAGAAGCAGAGAAAAGATGTAAAGAAATACAGACAAGCATTATCTTGCAATGCATCTGCTCTAGGTGAGCACAGGCTCTGGGCAATAGAAGCCTGGCTTTATTTAGCAAGGGAAAAACTCCAGAACATTTTAACTTAGAACATTCAGAGGAATTTGGAGATTTAAAGCCTTCAAGTCTATCACCCAAATACCCTCATCAGAGAGGTCTCAGGGCTCTTCTTCCTAAACAAGTCCCTGATCTTAGCTTAAGAAACCGGCTGGGCTTCAAGTCCAATCTTCTTTATAGTTCTGTTTAATTTACCATTAAATCTGAGTCTTATTTTTCAGCTGACTCTGCTCATTGTCACATGGGAAGGTCTCTGGCTTTCAGCTCAGGCTGGTTTCCTGACTTAGCCTGTTATTTTCTTCCTTCATTGCTTCTATATCAGTTAAGAGGAATCAACCAGCTCTATAAGTCTTATAGTAACCATTGCTCCTCCCAGTACATTTCTGTTAACATCTGCCCAATGTACTTCCTTCCATCTGAACACCATGTCAGTAATGATGAGGCTGTAGAATAACCCATGTGTTGACAGACATCTGGTGTTTGTTGACCAGTCAGTGATCCAGTTCTAGAGCCTCACTCTGAGAGTCTCCTTCCTTGAACCTACAGACTTAGGCTGGGTTCCTTTAATGCTAAGCATCAGAATATAAGTAGCGTATGTAGACTTCTGTAAAATGTGGTACCAGGGAGAAATGGGAGAGGAGTAGAGAGGTGTGACAGTGAAGGGAAGGGCCAATACAGACTTCTGTAATGGCCTGCATACCACTGAAAACAGCTGTAAGACCAGTCCAATCCACAAGGAACCTCCTGGAGACATGTGGCACTTACCTCAGAGTCCTCAAAGTTGGAAGGGAAGCTGGGGTGTTCACCCTGCAACTACTGTTGATTCTCAGCTAATGTATCCCCAGGCCAGTTTCACCTCATGAACAGACAGAGGGCCCAAGGCCACAAATAAGAAAGAGCACCTAAGAAAGCTAGCTGGTAACAAGTCATTCCAGCATGCCGAGGGCACTGAGAGCTGTCACCTTTAGACTTCCAGGGCTTCCTGTCCCAAACAGCACAGTACCTCTGTCTTAGTCTCCATTCTAGTGCTGTGAAGAGACTTCATGACCAAGGCAACACATAAGAGGACCTGTTTAAACTGGGGGCTTGGTTACAGTTTCAGAGGTTTAGTTCATTACCATCATGGGAGTATTATGGTGGAGTGCAGGCAGACATGGTGCTGGAGCAGAAGCTAAGAACTACATCCTGATCCATTGGCAGAGAAAGAGACAGATGAATAGAGAGAGACAGACAGACAGACAGACAGACAGAGACAGAGACTGGGTTTGGCATGTGCTTTTGAAACCTCAAAGCCCACTCCCAGAGAGGCCCTTCCTCCAACAAGGCCACACCTCCTAACCCTTCTGATCCTATGAAGGAGTTCCACTCCCTGGTGACTTATTCGAACCATGACACCTGCCCTCACCCTTTCCTCCTCAGCTGCTTTCATCTTCTCCATAGTGATACTTCCACTTGACATTCTTTGGTGATTATTTATTTACTCAAGCTTTTCACAGCCACTAGAATATAGGCCAGAGACTTCATCTGGCTTATTATTCCTACTATAAGAAAAAAAAAAACCAAAACCAAAACAAACAAACAAAAAACCCAGACAATTCTTTCTTTCTTTCTTTCTTTCTTTCTTTCTTTCTTTCTTTCTTTCTTTCTTTCTTTCTTTCTTTTTTCCTGGCTTATTTCACTTAGTACCATTATTCTGAGGGTATTTTCCTCCTCCAGTATCAGTAGTTTGTTCTTGTTCATTGTTAAGTTCTACTGTGTGACTATACCACAATTTCTTTATCTATATATCTATTGATGGATATTTGAGTAGTTCTCAGTGGAACCTATCATAAATCAAATGACTGTGAACATTTGTAGATGAGTTTTTTATTTGTTATTTGCTTCTATTTAGCTTGGGAGATACCCAAAGGTTGGGTGGCTTGGTCCTTTGTTTAAATTGCTTATAAGCTTGTTCAACTGCAGAGCATCATTTCCTGTGCCATCTTGTACTCCCACCAGCCACCCAGGACAGTCCCAGCTCCTCCTCACTAAGCACTGATATGGTCTGTCTTTTCAATATTATCCATCCCATCAGGCGTCTCATTGTTGTTTCCATTTTCATTTTAAAGACCAACTGATTGATTTCTTGTTATAACCCTGCTTTTTGTGCTTATGTCTGAGAAATCTTTGCCAACGCCAGTAACTAAGATAGCCACCCCACCCCACCCCATTCCTGCCCACTGTTTCCCTCTAAAAATGTTTTACTTTTGGCTCTTATATTTAGGCTTATGATCAAATGTAAGTTAATTTTCTTATGAGTGACTAAGAGGCAAAGGCCAAAGTCATCATTGCTTTTCTTCCCCTTTGAATCAAAGCTGGAGTTTATTAAGAAAACTAATACACATTTAAGTGCAGGCTTCACACACACACACACACACACACACACACACAGAGACAGAGAGACAGAGAGAGACAGACAGAGAGCAATTGTATACATCCAAGGCTATATGAGGCTTCTCAAGTAAAAGAGTCATCATTTAAACACATGTGCTACTACTACTCCTGGCAAGAGGCATGAATCTTAAACACTAGTAACAATACATTTTATGTTTTAAATGTCTTCCTGTGAAAGAACTTAAAACATATTTAAATGCATTTTAGAAACCAAAAAGAATAAAATAAAGGATTTTCATCAGCTCTTCCTTGTCTCCTTTCACGAAAGGGTCTACTTGCTCTTTTCAAAATTTTCTTGTACCACTGCCTTGTACACACCACATTCCCAGGCCTGCGAGCCTGGGTGTCTGCAGAACAGCAGCTCGCATTGCCCAAGGTTGAGATGGCTCCTTTGCACCCCAGCTCCCTTCTCCCTTAGCTATCCCCAACAGGCAGAAGTCCTAATGGTCATTTTGGGCTATTCTGCAAGTCTTGCCAACTGCTCCCCAATAATTAGGTGTATCTGTCTGTCTCGCTCCTGGTCCTCCCTCTAGAATCCTTTTCTGCATTAATACTGTCTTTGGAGTTCTTTTCAGTGGACACTCCTCCCCACATAAGTGACTAATTAATTTATTTTTAAAAATTTGAAACTCTGGCTAGCCAAGAACTTGCTATGTAGACCAGGCTGGCCTCAAACTCACAGAGATTCACCTGCCTCTGCCTCCAGAGTGCTGGGACTAAAGGTGTGCATCACTACCTCTGGCTAAATAAATGTTTTAAAGGAAAAAAAAATCTCACTAGTCAAATATTTTCAAATCAGTATCCAAGCCAGTTTCAGCTGTTGAATGTAATTGTATCAGTTTAGCTGCTTTTTATCTAAAATTTAGATTGTAAAACATTCCCTGATCTTTTAGCTTACAGAATGTACCATGTCCAGTACCCACAGTAATGGCTCCACTTATAGAACAGACTATACTTTGAATAAGTGTTTTTAAAAATCAATGCAAATTATATATATATATATATATATACATATATATATATATTTTTTTTTTAAAGGAGGCGGTGAATTTGAAGGAGAGCAGGAAGGGGCATATGGGAGGATTTGGAATGAGGAAAGACAGTAAAGGGGAAATGTTGTGATTAAATTATAATCTCAAAAATAAAACTTTTTTAAAAATTAAATAAATATAACAACAACTGGAAAAAATATCAAAAATTTAAAGATAGGATTGTTCAGTTTGTTTGTTTGTCTGATCTTATGCTGTAACATGGTCCCTGTAGGTCTTTCACAAACTGCCTCAATGCAAAGATCTGCTCATCCTGTGCCTCTCCAGGACCCTCTGCTCACTCTGTGCGCGCCCAGGACCCTCCGCTCAGCCTGTGCCTCTCCAGGACCCTCTGCTCACTCTGTGCGCCCAGGACCCTCCGCTCAGCCTGTGCGCCCAGGACCCTCTGCTCAGCCTGTGCCTCTCCAGGACCCTCCGCTCAGCCTGTGCCTCTCCAGGACCCTCCGCTCAGCCTGTGCCTCTCCAGGACCCTCTGTTCACTCTGTGCTCGCCCAGGACCCTCTGCTCAGCCTGTGCCTCTCCAGGACCCTCTGCTCACTCTGTGCGCGCCCAGGACCCTCTGCTCAGCTTGTGCGCGCCCAGGACCCTCCGCTCAGCCTGTGTATGTCTAGCATGTCCCATATAAGCCCTGAGTACCCACTCTGTGGCCTCAATTTTCTACTCCTTTCATGTTTCACGTCTGTCATTAAAGATGCAACGATAATAGCGGCTGTGATTAAGTCATCTAAAGAGAGAAGACTGATGGAGGACAACATACGACAGGCTGGTAGCTAAAGAGGACAAGGACTGTGGTCAAGACAAAAAAGTTCAGACCACAAGAGGGAAAGAAGTATAATAGTAAATATTTCTAATTTCAAAATGCTCCTTTTTACATGCCCATAATAACCATCTTAAATAAGTGAACTCATGGTGCTCATTTCTCATGCTTCTGTAGATTTTCTTGTCATGAACAGATGCACATTCTAGATATAAAATTTAATATATCATATATAACCCCTTTCCAGATTTTTCTTACCGTTCAATTATAGATTTCTTTCTTACAGCTTAGATAAAAAGAATTGTCTGTTTGTGAGTGTTCACATTCTCTGTGATTTAATAACCATTTTTGACAGTCTTTCTTTGTGGACCTGAGACTTTAAAATGAAATCTATGAAAGTATTCAGTGACAAGCAGAGGAGTCTCGGTATTTCTTTTGTGCTCACGTATTAATCAGAGATTTAATTATTCAATTCATTTCTTTGGGCATCATGGTATCATTCTATGTAGTCTATTATCTAATCTGGTTAAAACCGGTTTGGTTCTTAAGACTGTAAGTATATGTAATAGTACCCAAAAGCTCGGTGTTTAAAGAGAGAAAAGCACAAAGCCTGGAACAGCGCTGTATTGTTTTCAGCTATATATGTACAATTAGATTGCTTTGTTTGGTAATATATTCTATTTTTACCATCATCTAGTCTTGCCAGAAGATAAATACAAGCAGACTCAAATGGTTTAAGTGCTCCCTATGTGAGAGGAGAAAATTCTTGCTCTTTAAATTAGCGTAAATTATGCCTCATATTCACTGTGAAGTTAAAACCGCCATTAACTACAACAGTGATCCATTGCCTTAGTCCCATCTTAAGAGTAACAGTAATGTGGAAAGAAGAATATAAAACATGGAATTTTGTTAAATGCTGTAAAAGTGGTGACAGCCTAGGAGTAGGCAGTAGATGTCTCTTGCACGGCTTCAGGAATCTACCACATAGAAGCTGTAGCATGCCTATCTTGAAGAGGGAACACATCCAGTGATGGGAAAGATACCAAGTGTTTTGATTCTCATTAGCATTTCTGGTGACTCAGAAATTTCCATATGAAAACTGAAGTGCAGTTATAGATTTTATAGCTGGCAGGACGCAGAAATGAATTGAAAACTATTAGTTACTTGCAAGGAAGGAAGATGCAGGTATGTGGAAACATCAGAGTGAAGAAAACCAACAAAAGGTAGAGATCTCTCTCTGTGTCTCTCTGTCTCTTTTCTCTCTCTCTCTCTCTCTCTCATACTAGGGATGGAACCTAGAGTTTGTGTAATGTTAAATATGCACTCTAACACAGACATGCACACACACACACACAGACACACACACATACAGACACAGAGTGTTATTCCTCAAGAGCTTTCTTTTTCTTTTTTCTATTTCTGTTTTTCTTTTTGGCCTGGAGATTGCCAAGTAGGCTAAGCTGGCTGGCTACTGAGAGGCACAGATCTGCCTGTCTTCCCCTCCTCAGCTCTCCTATGAAAAGCATTCACACTTCAGCAAGTTAATGTGGGTTTTGGGTATCAAACTCAGGGCCTTATGCTTGCAAGGCAAGAACCTTACATACTGAGCCATCATCTTCCCCTCCCTGTGCAAAGCCTAATAATGTGAAGTTAATGCTTTAAGGTCCAAAGGCTTAGTTCTACTACTTGTCATCCAGGAAAGTCATATGATCTATCATTTTTCTCATCTCTAATGCAGTATAAGTACATGGATTCTAATAATTCCCATCCTTCATAGAAAGCAGATATAATAGAGATAAAATGAAATAAGGAGGAGCAAAAGTAATTTGTAACGGTTTGTATCATCTATATTCCTTCCTTCCCAGGAAAAATACAGGTTGCCAAGAGGTACCCCAGGGAAGTGCCTCAATATTTTCAGGATATAATTCAACATTAGATGTGGCCTTGGATGACTGTAACTCTGTGGATTTGCTTTCAGTCTCAGCATACAAATGTTGATCATTTGTGACCCTGCACAGCTACAGGGTTTAGCATTCAAAGACAGGATTATTAGGTAGAGAATTTAGATCCTATTTTATAATAAATACATAATAGTAATAATAAATGTACAGGATATATATATTAGTATACAATAAAATTATAAATTGTTAAACGAATTATAGAGAGCTATCCAAATACATGGATATTTCCAAATGAATAAATTTCATAAACAAAAGAGATTTTCCATACTAAAACATTGAGAAATACAATTTCTAAAAATAAAGACAAAATGTGTAGGAATTTGTGTGCCCCCTCACCTATTCAGAAATGTGTACATTATTTATGCTGCAAAGAAAGTATTTAAAATATAGTAAGTTCTACTTTCAAGCCCAATATCATCCACAACACAAAAGTCTCATAAAATACAATTTCTGTACAATAGCTCTACGAGAAGAGGAAGTCTCTTCACTGTGTAGATGAACGCCATTCTCAACAAGAGATGATGACCTGGAAAGGGAAGAGTATGACACCACAGGCTGAGTGACCCAGAGGCAGAAGACTCTGGTCCTAGCATTTGGATATTTTCCAGAAGTTTTATCCTATAAAGTATATGCACTTCCAATCACTTGACGGTTCAAAGGGAGTCATATCATAAATCACTGGGAAGGAAACTAATATAATATATACAAAAATTATATCTAATAGATGCAGGTATTTTCTTTTCAACTGATTAGTGGTATATTCATATATATGTGTGTGTATATGTATACACAAACAGTGACACACAAGACACTAAATCTGCTAGTGTCTTGATCTTAGGCTTCTCAACCTCCAGAGCAATAAGAAATAAATTTCTGCTATTTATTAAGTACCCAATGTATAGTATTTTGTTATAGGAATGGACTAAGGTATTCCACAAGTTTCCAAAACCTAAGGTAATCATATTTCTGCAATTCTTTTTCTTCCTGGCACTCTCCTTTCGAGTCCTCTCCTGACCATGCTATACTCACAGACTTCTCAAGGTCCCACAGTCACCTTTGCTGGGTTTTTTGTTTGTTTTGAGTTTTACCTATTCTTCAATTATCTCATCTCTGCTAGATAGATTACCTTATTCTTTAAAACATTTTATATTAAAAATGTTTATTTATATGTCTGTGTATGTGCACATGCATGTAGGTCTCCACAAAAGCTAGAAGAGGTCATCCGATACCCCGGAGCTAGAGTTATAGATGTTAACTGCCTGATATGGGTGCTGGGAACCCAATTCTTGTCCTCAGGAAAAGCAGCAAGCTCTTTTAAGAACTGAGCCATTTCCCCAACCCCAGAAATTTTTTAATTTGCTTTTTTCATATATAGTTACTGGGTACTTGAATGCAGTGGATACTGAATATAAAACAAACAAACAAAAACTCTCTGTCTTGGAAGTTAGTTTACTGAAGAAATAAGCAAAAATAAGTGAATAAAATAAATATAATTCAGATAAGATATCATAAGGAGACAAATCAGATTTCCTGCTACAGTAGTCTGGGAAGACCTCACTATAAAAGTTGAGTTCTGAAGAATGAAGATAACTG
Source organism: Cricetomys ansorgei (assembly GCA_026225945.1). NCBI lineage: Eukaryota > Metazoa > Chordata > Mammalia > Rodentia > Nesomyidae > Cricetomys > Cricetomys ansorgei. The sequence continues at coordinate 17,667 of JAMJFZ010001559.1, forward strand.
GGTTGCAACAGGGAAACTCGCAACTAATTTGATGCCTCATACACCTGGAAGATTACAAGCAAAGGCTCCACAGCATGAAATAAGATGTATATTGGTTAGAAGATGCCAGACCAGGGCTGGCAAGATGGCTCATTGGGTTAAGGCACTTGCCACCAAGGCTGACAACCTGGTTTGATCCCCAGGACCCACATGGAGAAAGGAAAGAATCAGCTCCTGTAAGTTGTCTTCTAACTTCCATAGCACAGTCCCAAACAAACAAACAAATGCAATTGTGTGTGTGTGTGTGTGTGTGTGTGTGTGTGGAAAAATTCCAGATCAGGTATGCCTTACAGGTCCTGGCTGGCTTTAATTTAAAGTGCAACTTGAAACTTGAAAAGTTTTCATCTGACATATTCCTGCTTTATCCTTTTCCTTCTTTTACCAACTTTCAAGATAATAAGTAGAATTCTTTGAATCCTTTCATATAAATGTAATAAGCTTGTGGACACTGACAAAATAGCTAGGGGGAGATTTTGATTGCTGTTACTTTCAGTCTATAACACAGGTTGGGAAACTTTCCAGCCTGATAATGAGTCTCCACATCCACAAATGTAGAATAGCTCCCTGTTTGATTATATCTTTTAGTTAGTGGCTTTTGTTGTGGTTTGAATGACAGATGTCCCCCACAGGCTGGAGCATTTGAACACATGCACCCCCGCTTGGCTAGTTGCAGCCTTGCTGGAGGAAGTGCATCATGAGGGGTGGGCTTTGAGAGTTTAAAACATCATACCACTTCCAGTTCACACTCTCTGCTTGTGGTTAAGGATGTGGTCTTTCAGCTTTCTGCTCTGGCCATCATGCCACTTGACCCATGCCATGATGGAACTGTAAGCCAAAATAAACTCTTCCTTCTAAGACTCATTTTTGGTCACGCCACTTTATTACAGCAACAGACAAGTAGCTAATGCAGCCTTCCAATCTGAAACAGGCCCTGCTATGTGGCCCTGGGTAGGACATAGCCCTGCAGGAAGGGATTCTTCCACTCCAGGGCCTGTTATCTAGGACTGTGGGAATGAAATACTCTGCCTCGCTTAGTTCTTCGAATTCTTCAATCAGACTTTTGTAGGTTTCCTCATATACATCTTGAAAATATTTGTTAGGTTTATGACCAAAGAATTAAAAAACTTGTTTTGCAGGGTTTTTTTTTTTCTACTTTGGGCTAATATAAATGTCATTGTGTTTTAAATTTCAAATTAATTGTGAATATCTATAAGGAAACAATTGACTTTTGTATGTTAGCTCTGTAATGCTATGATCACTAACAAAGCTTTTAAAACTATTTTGTGGGGGATTTTTCCATAGTTATTTAGTTCAGTTTTTTTTGCAGTCATTGATATATGACATAATTTTTGCTGCTGTTGTTGGCATTGTGTGTCTATGTGAGTGCACATCATTATTGTTGCTGTTATTGTGTGTATATGTGGGTACACATGCCATGGCAAGCATGTGGGGATAAACATGTGACTTTATGGAGTCAGTTCTCTCCTTCCACCTGCACATGAGTTCTGGGAACTGCATTTGGGTCATCAGGCAGAAGCCTTCACCACTGAGCTATCTCATTAGCCCTTAGTATATGATGGAAGCACTTTGACCAGTTCAGTCTCTTCTACTTGCTTACTTTGAAAATCAATACTTAAGCCACCCTGTCTTGCACCAACAGGACTTCTTGAGTTTGCCTTCTGAGTCTCTTCGACATGACTTCAGTAGTTCTGAGTTGCTTCATTGATATCTGATGTGATAAGATGTTCTGAATTGGTTTTATACAATTCTCATCTCTTCCAATCTTTTATAGTTCTGTCTTAGAAATATATTCACTCTATTCTCCAAAGAAGCCTGGTTCCTTCTTTTGGAATATAGAAATCAGTAGTCATAAGTCTAGGCATTATTTGACAACTACTTTTTATTTTCTGTGGAGGCTGAGACACAAAGGAGCTAAGCGGACCTGGAGGAACTGGCTGGGGACTTGTAGCAATCCAGGTGAGACTGTGGCTCTTGCATCATGCTGTTGTTGACAGAGGGCCTGATGTAAAGAGGCAGATTACCAACTGTAGGCATAGTTTCAGGGCAAAAGCAGATTATTCTTTGGCTAATTCAATCCCCATCCTTAGAGGGTTTCAGCCTCCTTACAATCTAATCTTAAGCCTAGAACTGGAAGGCTTCAGCCTTCATACAATAATATTTCAAACCTCTGAGAGTTACTGCTGACTGATTCACTAATTCTCCTTCTGAACTCAGAGCTGTACTGAACTCAACTGATTGTTCTGGTTGGCTGATTTCAACTCACTTTCTGCTTTGGCTTAAACTCTTCTCTAAGCTGCTGTTTCAAACTTACCTTCTAAGCTAGTTGACTGTTTCTGACTGAACTCTTCTGACTTTGGCTGACGCTAGCTGACTTTGGCTGACTATCATAACTTCTCTGACTGAACTGTTCTGCTGGACTCTTGCTGTTAGCTGACTCTTTCTCCCAAACTTACTCTCCTTCTGCTGAACTGCTTCTGAGTTTCTGCCTTAGACTGCTGGACTCTCTGAGCTGAGAACCTGTTTTTATATCATGAGAGTTGGACGTGTTCTCACTCTGACTCATTTTACTAACTCTTCCTCTGATTCATCACTTTGCCTGCTCTTGACTCTGATTCATCTCAGATGTCACTCCCTATCTCACACTGACTCCTTCTGATCTCTGCTTCCTGTCTTTGCTTCAACTTGCTTCTGTCTTGAGAATTAAAAGGTGTGCACTACCACTGCCTTCTGAATGCTGGGAGTAAAGGTGTGCACTAACATTCTTTCTCTCCTAGAACAGCCATGGTGCCAGATTAAAGGATTAAATGTTCCTCTACAGCAGCAGACTTTCCTGTCACAGACACTGAATTTGTTGATTAAATGTGGGGAATGAAAGACATGAAGGAAGGGCTGGGGAGATGGCTCAGCAGTAAAAGCACTTGCCACACAAGTGCAAAGAACAGAGTTCGGATCCTAGAAACCCATGTAAACGCCAGGCAGGCATGGTAGCCAGCCTGTAACTCTAGCCTCAGGAGACAAAAGCAAGTGAGAGCATGTTGGCTAGCAAGACTAGTCACATCTGTGAGTTCTAGGTTCTAGGACTGAGAGACCCTGCTGCAAGAATAAGGTGGAAGTGTGACGGAAGAGGTTTGCTAATGTTAATCTCAGGCCTCCAAGTACAGGCAGACACACATCCATGTGCACCAATATATGAGCCCACCTAAACGAGGGAAAAGCAGGCGCGCACGCACACACACGCACACACACGGCAAAAGAAGACAGGAGGATTCCAGAACAATTTCTGTGTTTTCAGGGAAGACTAATGAGGTATATCACAGTCAGAATAATCAATAGTCTGGAAAAGATGTCCTAAAGCCAAAAGTCAAAATTCCAGTGGCTACATTTTATTTAAAAGGTATTGTTGGGGATCAGAGGGTGTGGCCCAAAGATAGAGAACAAGGGTCAGATTATGAAACCCTGAGTTCAATCCTCAGCAACCCCTCCAAAAATAATGATTCCCAACTCCTGCATACTTATGGACTGCCTTGTGGAGCCCTCCAGGCCTTGCTCACTGCATCTGCATTTTAATAGCTGCAAGTAACGTGCACATATAACTTCGCAGTCTGTATTTTTCCATGTAGAAAATTTGAAACATTGATTTAAGAATATTCAGCCAGGGGCTGAAGAGGTGGCTCAGTGGTTAAGAACACTTCCTGTTCTTGCAGAGATCTTGAGTTCAGTTCCCTGCATCCACATAGGTGGTTCACAAATGCCTGTAACACCAGCTCCAGGAATCCCTGGCCTCTGCAGGTACCTGCACTCACAAGCATACAAACCCACATGACGCACACAAATATACATAATTAAAATAATAAAAAAGCATTTTGTAAAGAATACTTATTTCTCTTGCAGAGGAAACAAGTTCACTTCCTAAAGCCTGTGACAGGCAGCTCACAACCGCGACCTCAGGCCCGGGGACCTCAGGCCCGGGGAATCAGCAGCTCACAACCGCGACCTCAGGCCCGGGGACCTCAGGCCCGGGGACCTCAGGCCCGGGGACCTCAGGCCCGGGACCTCAGGCCCGGGACCTCAGGCCCGGGAATCAGCTGCCTCTGGCTTCCACGTGCACCTGCACTCGCGTGCACTCACTCACACACAGACATGCAGTTCGAAACAAAGTAATTTTTTAATTCAACTGTTAACCGCAATAATTTATTTCATTCATTCATTTTTGGGGAATATTTGAGCTGCTTTTAGTTTTTAATTATTGTGTCTTAGTTAAGACTCAGTTATAAGCAACAAAAAGTGATTCAATGTGATCTTTTATAAAGTGATTTTTTTTTTAATAAAGGTAAAGGTGATATTATAGAGTCGCTCAGTAGAAGACAGCTGGCAATCTGGAAGGAGCCAGCAGGCTGTCCGCGAGCTCTCGCTACATTTTTTTCTGTTTCCTTTGGTGAGTCTACCTCACTCTTTTTTTTTTTTACCCAGAATGCCTCCCCTTATGAGGGATGATGATGCCCTCCGAAGCACAGTATTGTACCACTTTCACAACAGATAAAGTAACTGTCCCCTGACTCCTTTCTACACCCCAGCTTGTGGTAGGTAGATCTAGCCCTGCTTTAGCTATAGGTGGGGAGATGGGATTATAGGGGCAAATATGGCTCCTGGGGATTTACCCTGTGGGTGCAGAGAGAGAGGAGGGCTGCATTGTGGGCTGGTCTCAGAAGATGTCATCGTTTGCATAATTGTGCCACAAGCAAGTATGCAGATGTTGCTTCTTTTCTTTGTCCTAGAGCACATTCTTTCAGGTAGACTTATTGGGTGTCAGAGTTGGAAAAGTCTCATGACTTAGTTCTTAGACTGTGCGAGCTGGGCCACACCGAGGACACGAGCGAGCGGAAATAAGGGTGTTAGGAAATACTGGTCTGGCAACTCTCAGGAGACTCTTATCTCCCTGATATACTTTAAGCTGTTGCTTCTTCTACACTCAGTAAGTACTAGGAGCTGTACGCTCTCTTCACATATTCTACATTCCAGTAATATTTACTAAACAGAGGACATGAGAGAACAACCCAAGCTGATGTTCATGCAGTAATACAAATTTTTTTTAAAGAAAAGTTCTTATTTTGTTGTGGTTTTTGGGGGCTGTTGGTGGAGGGAAGAAAAGTGTTGTTGTTGTTGCTAGGGAAGAGAAAAATGTTTAAGTTCCACATTTTAAAAGGTATATTATTTTATTTTTATTATTATGAATGTGTGTGTGTGTGTGTGTGTATGTATGTATGTACATGTATGTGTGGATACCTGAAGAGACCAGCAGAGGGCGTTGGATTCCCCAGAGCTGCAGTTACAGGCAGTTGTGAGCTACCTGACATGGGTGACAGGAACTGAACTCAGGTCCTTTGCAAGAGCAGCAAGTGCTCTTAACCACTGAGCCACCTCTCCAGCCCAGCACTACATTACTTATTTTTTTCAAAAAATACATTTATTATTTTTCATATGTATGAGTGTTTTGCCTGCTTGTATGTAAGTGCACCATGTATGTGCCTGGTGCCCATGGACGGCGAGATAGGATGTGGAATCCCCTGGAATTGGAGATACAGATGATCGTAAGCCTCGGTGTAGGCTCTGGGAATCAAATCTGCGCTCTGGAAGAGCAGCAAATGCTCTTAACAGCCGAGCCATCTCTCCAGCTCCAGCATCACATTCTTAAAGGGAGTTGTAAAGTTACAAATTAAATTTTTCTCATAAATAAATACTCTGTCTGTTTATCATTCTTATCATTCCCCCTTTCCAACACTTCTAAATGTTTTCCTGGCCTCTGCCACATTCTTTCTGGCTTATCTTCACACAGTAAAGATCTGAAGAATTCCCTCTTGAATATAAAATGAAGAGTGGCCATCAGGATGAACTATTAATTCCTTCAAGTAAGTGATAATTGTCAGTAATATTGACCATCTAAATATTTTACATTTTTCACAATATTACATTGTTCCTTTTTCGCTAATCAGATCTAAGAATGCATCGTTTCCTTTTTTGAGACAGAATTTTGCCATGGCCCTTGAACTTGGTATCCTCCTGCCTCAACTTCCAGAAATCTGAGATTATAGATATGCACCAATATGCCTGACTCAGGTTCAGAATTCATATCTACCTTTGGATTTCTTAATCCATGAATTCACAAGTTGAACAAGAATATGGTACAAGATTGTAGGAACTAGAGAGAAAAGCAGAAATTATCAGGGTCAGTGACATCCTGATATGTGCCATCCAGGTTGGTCCAAGTTAGGGGTCTGTGAGAGGGGCCCTATGAAGGAGAGAATGTGAGATTTCAGGAATAGGAAAGTCAGAGATATTCAACCATCCTAAAAGAAATGTCAAAGTATGGCCTCTGAGCAGCAAAGAAGCCTGAGAACTCAGACTTGTGACAAAGGAAACAAGGGAGGCAAGAAGGGGGCTGAGTGTCTCAGCTGATCCAAGCGGTACCTGAGAAACAGCCCAGGAGATCCGAGAAAAGCAGAGAGGTCTGGTCCCATCCACTGAGGGAAGAATGCCACATGTGTTTCTAATGCATTATGTTACCAGAAAACTGTACTTGTCTTCACTCTGTTGTAATGTCCCATATTGCTGTATTTAAAACTGCGTAATTCACTGAGTCCCAGTCAGAACAAGGCTCTTGCTCCTAAGTCAGAAGTTTCATCCTTCTGTCTTATTTATAAATGTAAGCATGGAGGGATGCATTAGCCTGGTAGGTGTGTTCTTGTCCGCAGTAAGAGCTCTGCCGGTTCCTGTGTCTGGGCAGCGTTCCAGGCAGTGGTGATATTCCCTGGAGGGTCCCACAGGCCCTTAAAAAGCTCCTCCACACGCCTAACGGAGAGAAAAAACCTCCTTATATCTCCCATTGTTTCAGACCTAATTTGAGGGTCAGGAAAGGAATGTCCTTTGGTTTCTGAGTTTTCAGTCTCTGAGTGCTAGAAGCAAATAAACAATTAGGAAATTGTCTTGATGCTTATGGAACAAATGAGGTATTCACTGGTAATAGAGAGACTTATTCCTGTTCTGGGAATACTTGCCCAGTGCCTTAGAGAAATGGCTGGCCATTTGTTTAAAGAATTCAGAGATGAGCCAAAAGCCACGAGCTGTGTTAGGGGAATAGTTGTGGGCAAACATCATGAAGGGGTGTGTGGAGGCAGGTGGATGAGGACCAGCTGCCTGCTGGGAAACACTTAACAAACACTTATCAAAATAAGATAACTACCCACTGTACTGGAAAACAAACGTTTTTGCAGAATTCTTATTTCTACCTCCTTACCTAGCCATTTTCAGACTTAGAAACTAGGACTAAAAGACAATGCGAATCTCACACAGACTACGGTGTGATCCCTTTACAGACTCCAGGGAAGCATCTGGCATGTGTTTTCAATACATTCAAAATTTTTCCAAAAGACTTTTTTTTTCTTCTCTCTATAATGATTAGCTCCATGCTGCTTTATTTAAAACTGTACAATTCACAAAAAAGATTAAGGATTGTTCCAATGTATTGGCCAAGTTTCTCCAGCAATGGGGAACTGAATGTGCTTCCGTCTTTGTTGGTGACTCGCTCCCTCTGTGAACTTAATTCTTAGTAAGTATTAAGTGATGGGTTGCTTTTGTGTTTTTGGCTTCAAATCACACTGCCCGGCGGATTCTGAAATTGTGCCTTTGTGCCTTATGCACTGTCAGTAGTAATGGAGCAAAAAGGACTTACATTCTGATGCCTTCTTGAATTTAAATACAGAGGAAGAGGTCTTAGGCTTGTCAAAGCACTAAGGAAGTATGATGCGAGGTTGGAACTGTATCAGATGAAATCTCCAGGACAAACTGAAGAATGCTGGGGGATTTTTTTTAAGGAATATTTTAAGAGAGGCTATGATTAACAGCTTTAACAAAAATTCCCACTATTCTAAGTTGTGCAAGATAACCTGAATCCAGCAAAATGAGCATACTGGGTTAAAATTTAACTAGACTGGCTATACTTTCTCAAAGCAGCAAACCTCAACTCGTGTTTAGTAAGATTATTTTTTACTAGGTTGCTGACCTAGTTTCAGACACAGACTCCCAAGCTCCAGGTCCCTAGAAGAGTAAGAAGAAAAGCTGCTTACTTATATTCTGTAGTTTATTACACTAATTTATAGTCCTTCAAGTCTGGGCAGGGGATGGGCTGTTCTTGTTTTATTGAAGAACCTTTTTGTCCTTTGCCGGGGACGTTTCCAGCTGTTTAACAATCGACTCTAATAGAATCTTATGAATAAAACTAATGAAAACATGAAGAAATGAACTCTAGAGACCAAACATACAGTAGCTTATTGTTCCCTCTCTGGAGAATAGAAATACCTTCTCTAACAAGGTACAACGGTGCAAACAGGAACTAACACTCAGGTTTCAATGCACAAGGCAGTCAGGGTCAGGAGGAGGCCAGTGCTGCTGACCTTAATCGGGTCAGCCTGACAAGCTCAAGAAACAGGACAAACAAAAAGGGAAATGTGTTTCTACTTTGGGATGCGCGTATTAAAATTGTTTTAGAAGGGGAACAAATGACCAGAACTAGCTCTTTGTTCTCTGACCCATCTCCATGTGTTTTCAGAATATATGTTTTCATATTCTTTTTGTCACAAAGGCCAATCCTTACACGGCTCATTCTCCTGAATCTTGGGGAGTGTGAGAAGAACTGGAAAGTGGGATGTTGCTACAAATCAAAAACCTAGAGCTTTCGTTTGTTTGTCGTGCTGGGATTGAACCCAGGTCCTTGTGCATGCTAAGCCACACACCCAGCCTGTACACATGGTTGTAATTACAAAATTATTTAGTACATCAGACTTTTACTGGGACTGTGAACTGCAGGGCCAGTAGTTTCACTTGCCTGGTTCTCAGTGACGTCTGCCTACAAAATGAGGGGCTCACGTGATCAGTGCGTGTCACCCCATTCCTGCCACAGGCAGTACACAAGATGATTTTAGGTGGCACGTGGACAGACTGATTGACTTATCTAAAGACACAATCTCACATAGCTTAGGCTGGACTCAAACTTGCTATGTACTGAGGATGACTTTGAAGTTTAGATCCTCCTACCTCTTTCTCCCTAGTGCTGGGGTAACAGGCTTATGCCACCATACCTGTTCTGCGCGGTGCTGGGAATCAAACAGGCTTCACAGATGATAAGCAATAACTTTACCTACTGAGCCACATCCCCAGTCCCATTTAAGAATTTATTTTACTAGCCTATTAAACCTGTGATGTTTCTGATTATTACTGTAATTACTGTTTATTTTTTTAAAAAAACAAACAACATAGAGGAAAATATCAAGCACATGATAAACATGATCATCATCTACATGATGAGCAACATGTAGAGAACAGACTAAGGCTGGCAGAGTGGTTTGGGGGTAGCATGCTTTGCTTAGCACTCACGAGGCCCTGGGTTCGATCCCCAAGAGTGCAAAAAACAAAACAAACTAAAAATTCAGATTAGGCTAGATAACCCCCAAGTCTGAAACTCTTATAATACTGTAAGCTTTTCTTCCAAAACTTGCTCACTCCACCTCAACAGAGGACCCAGAAATTGATGGAAAGGAAGGAAAAGAACATGCTGGGGAAATATCACACTGGTAATCACCCAGGAGTTAAAACTAGCTATGATGTTGACAAGATTTTACTGTCCTCTAAGCAACTAACTTCATTCACTGCTTTCCTAAACAAAACAAAACAAAAACAACAACAACAAAACCCCTCATCTTGAATTATACATTGCACACCTATGCTCTGAGTGTCTCTGTACTAGCCACTAGGCTCCACTACTTGCAAAGAAGCTGCAGGTTCTATTTTGATTTCTCTGGTGCTGCCATGGGAATGGCAATAATACACACATTGGTTTCATTAACTGAGTATCCATCCAGGCTTGCAATTTATGAACTTTATCTTATATAATTCTCACAACCCCCCCCCCACCACACCAATAAAAAACCTAACTTTCCCTATTTTCAGATTAAGAAACTAGCTATCCCAAGGTTCACAGCTGGTCTGTGGCGAGCATTTTAAAAATGCTGCCCACGCCTGCTTGATTCCTAAGCATTCATTTTCCTACAAAGAGCTAAATGTAAGACTTTTTAAAGAAACATCCCTTTCTCCCTCCACAAGAACTGAAGAAGCCTTTAGGCTATGGGTGGGGGAAAAGATTTTGGCTGGACATGGTAGGTAGTGAAAAGGACCAGTGTGGCTAGTGCCCACCTGGGGTCCAAGAGGCAACCCCAAGGAACTGAGAGACACCAAATCGATGCAAAAAACATGAGGCTTTATTATCCAATGCATTAGGGTCATCTCTCACGTATCTTGCAAGCCAGAATAGGAGAAAAGACCCTGAGGAGCTTCCAGCTAGACTTTTTAAAAGGAAGCAGGGAATCTCTGACTGGTCAGAACCCAGGCACTGGATTGGCTCTTTGGCAACAAGGAGTTCTGGGAAAACAGAGAGGTTTATGGGATAGTGAGTACTAACATTAAATGGAGACAGTTAGTGCCTTTATCACTAGGGGAGCTGGACTTTTCAGTAGCACATGTCTGCAATCTTAACACTTAGGAGGCTGAAGCAGGAAGATCACAAGTTCCAAGCAACCTGAGTGACATAGTATCATTGAGTATAAAAAAATTTTAAAACAAGGTGGGGAAGCTTCTAGAAGCTCGAACTCTTAAAGGAAGGTCAGAGACTCAGGCTGATGTAGTAACTGTGGGGTGGGTCATTTCAAGGAAATAAGAAGCTGCTCTAGAGTTCCGCCATCTGCATGAAACAGTTTGATGGCACATTCTGAAAACCATGGGTGAGGCTCTGCCCTGCAGATAAGCACTCCTGCCCAGGACCAGAGCTGGCATCCTCCACCACGGTTTATCTGTCTATCTCCCCTGCCAGGTGCTTCATCTGTCACTGTCCTCTCCCAGCTCTCAGCTTCCAATAGATGTGACAGCACGCTCCTTCACTCTCCTTCCCTTTATTAGTCACCATTCATTGTAAGAAATGCCTGAAGTAATCAACCTTTTTTTTTTTTTTTAAGTTTTTTTGAGACAGGGTCTCACTATGTAGCTCTGACTGTCCTAAAACCCACTATGTAGATCAGCTGGACTTAGACTCACAGAGATCTGTCTGCCTCTGCCTCCCAAGTGCTAGGCATGAGGGCACATGCCATGGAATAAAGGCATATGCCCTCCTGCCCAGCCAATTAATCAACTTTGAAAGAGAAAAGTTTACTTGGCTCACAGTTTTAAAAGTTTCAGTCTGTGCTCGCATGACTGTTGTTTTGGGCCTGTGCTGGCACAGGACATCAGAATGGGGCCCTTGGCTGAGGAGCCTGCTTACCTCCTGGTGACCAGGAAGCAGAGGGAAGAAGAGGAGGGGACCTAACTTGAGCCAGCAAAGCCCCCACCTCCCAGTAGCACCACTTAGAGACCTCTGGGAGGCATTTGGCCTTCAAACTACAATACTCTTATGTAGTTGTACAGTGCTGTGTGGGCTTACCAAGGAAGAAAAGGAGGCATTTTCACAAACTCAAACCCTGCCAGACCTCAGCAGAGGGAACCACCATCCTGGCCAGCGCCAGACTCCATAGTGGAACCCAGATTGTGTCCGCTCAGGTGTTTTATTCTTTCAGAATGCCTCAGGTGTTCTACTGATAATACATGCAGATCTTTAGCAATCAAACATCCCCACAGAAATCCAACACCTGCAGACAATACAAAATGCCAAGGTCTATGCATTCTTTTTTCCAACAGTGCACAAAAACAATTATTTTAAATATAACTAAAAATAAGCTTCCACAACACTCTTACTATCAAGGAGTCTTAGTGGTCAAAGGAAGATCAGATCTACAGACCTCTGCCTGCCCTTAAGAATTCTGTCATCCTTACAAGGGGGAAGATCTAGTCAGAAATTACATCTGCAAATACAATCACTAACTCTATTTAACAAAAATTAGAAGAGTGAGGCTTGGTTGTTGTTCTTTTGAGACAGATTCTCACTTTCTAGTCCTGGCTGTCCTGGAACTCACTATGTAGATCAGAGTGGCCTTGAACTCACAGAGATCCACTTACTTCTGCTTCCAGAGTGCAGGATTAAAGATGACTACCACCATATCTGACAAACAAAAGTTTTAAATCAAGTTGTTCATTCTTCTTTTTGTTTCTTTTTTTCTTTTTCTCCCCCCTCTCTCTCTTCTTTACTTTTAGTTTAGCAGTCCTTCTAAGTAGCTCAGGCATGTCTGGTATTCTTGACTCT
>JAMJFZ010001559.1:32500-66246 GCA_026225945.1 Cricetomys ansorgei
GTTTGAAAGTGACCACTCTGTGGGGAGGGTGCAGGAGAGAGCCCTCTGGACAAACTTTTAAAATACAAATAGAAGCTTGTGAGAGTGGCCCCTGGAGAAGGGTGTGCCTGGTTCCTGGAGGTGTGATGACCTAGTCCTCTGAGCCTGCTCCCAGCTTTGTCTTCACCTACTGGACTTCCCTGAGAGCAGGCTCAGCTTTCCCACGCGACAGGTTCTGCCTCACTCACGGCGGCGTCTCCAACCTCCCCCACTGTGAGCGGGACAGCTGCCTCTGGCCTCTGGCCCTGCTGTCTTCAGGCTCCATTCCTCAGCTCCACCCCACCCTTCCTGGCCAGAGATCCTGGTTCCTATAAATTGTGTATGGTTACGGCATGAAAATGTGGCTTCAGAGACTCTTTAGTTTGTCGTTTTAGTGATTCCAGCTACTCATACACCCTTGAAAATTCAAGGTGTACCCAGTACTGCTCATATACAAATGTGTCTAAGTCCCAGTGTCCTAACTATCTATTATGAAAGAGATCAAGATTAGAAATGACACAGTTACGTGTCCCAAGTGTAATATTTTTTCAAAGTCTGTCTTATTCCTCAAGACTTATTTAGGTCAGAATTTTTTTCCTTTTCTTATACTTTCTATTATGACTGGTGGTATTTGATTAGTCACAATCTCTACCACTAATCCAAGCTCGAGGAGAGCTCAGTCCTCACCTAGTGACTTCCTATAAATATTTCCTGAATGAATAAAGGTAAGTGTGTTTTGTTTTACAAAAGATCTTGTTGGCCTTTTAAGGCTTGTTCTTCTTTGTCTTTGTAAGTTTTTCAGAAGAGATCGAGAGAAGAAATATTTTTGTGTGTATTTGTTTTGAGGCTTTCATTTAGACAAGCTTTTCTTTGAACTTGCTGTGTGGCAGAAGAATGACCTTAAATTCCTGCTCCTCCTACTCTCACTTTCCAAATGTTGGGGGTAACAAGCATGCGTTGCTATGCACACATTGTTACGTGCATCTTAAGAAATACTTTTAAAATTTAGACAACTCAACCTTCCTGCCTCAGTCTCCCAAGTCCTGGGATGACAAGAATGTGCCCTCAGGCCTGACTGTCAGTTCTCTTTAGCACATCTGCAATGTTTTTTCTCACCAAGGCTTTGAAACTATCCTTTGTACTGCACAAGCTAGAACTTTGTTTCTCCTTTGTTAGGTCCCCAAAATAGCTCAAGTAGACACTGAGATGTAAGTATGGCCATACGAAGCAGTTTATTTCCCCGGAGCACATTCTGGCATGCCCCCGAAGACACATCAGCATCCATGTGTCACAATGGCTGCCATCTTTCCAGGTGTCACAGTAAACCCAGGAGGTGGGAACTCTCATGATCCTCTACTTTATAGGAGAGGATATGGAAAGTTGGAAAGGTCTGTTAAGCCTGCCTTTTTAAAAAATGCATATGTGTGTTTTGCCTGAAATGTGTGTCTGTTTTCACTGCCTGGTGCCCACGGAGGACAGTGAGGGCATCAGATACTCTGGAACTTGTGTTAAATAAAGATGGTTGTGAGCCACCATGTAGATGCTGGGAATCAAACCCAGTCTTAACACTCTTAACCACTGAGCCATCACTCCAGCCCCTTAGGCTGCCATTTTCACTTTAAATTGCCCACACTCTCTCAGTTAGGGTTTCTCTGTTGCTGTGAAGAGACACCACAACCACTGCAGCTCTTCTAAAGGAAAACGTTTAATTGAGACCTGCTTATCGTTTCAGAGGTTTAGTCAGTTAGCAAGCACGGCTAGCATATGGACTGACATGGTACTGGAGAGGGAGTTGAGAGTTCTACATCTAAACTGTAGGAAGCAGGAAGAAGAGAGAGACAGACACTGGCCCTGGCTTTAGCCTCTGAAACCTTGAAGTCCACACCCAGTGACACACTTCTTCCAACAAGGCCTCACTTACTCCAGCGAGATCACAGCTCCTAATGCTATTCCATAAGCATTCCAATATATGAGTCTATGGGGACTAATTTTATCCAAACCACCACATCCACCCTAGCTTTCTACCACTGAGCTTAACCATTTTGAAGTACCTTTTGTGAAATATTTGCCATCTAAATTTTAAAAGTGTTTCTTAAGATGCAATAGCAATCATGCATAGCAATGTAAGCCTATTATCCCAACATTTGGGAGGTGGAAACAGGAGGAGCAGGAATTTACAGTCAACATCTGCCACACAGCAAGTTCAAGGAATAGCCTTGGCTAAATGAAACAAAAATTTTTTCTCTCTCTAGTTTTCTAAGACTCTTACACAGACACAAGGAGACAGCTTTCAAATAAAGTTATTTCAAAAAAGTATAGAATGTCAAAATGGGCAGGACCCTTAAGGTTATTTAGACTCATTTTTGAACATGTCATTAAAAAAAAATGTTTATTTCTTTCCCCACTGAGCATGGTGGTACATGCCTGCAATCTCAGGATGTGGAAGTAGAGGCAGGAGGATCATGAATCCAAGGTCACTACATATTGAAACCATATTTCAAAAAAACCCAAACCAAACAAGCAAATAAAAACCAAAAAATAAGCAATAATGACTGCTCTTTTAAGTAACTACTACTGGCTGGTTTTAGATTATAATATTTGAAACTCAATTGGTTATTAGGGTAGTTGAAAGGTAGCTGGCTTTGAAGTAAAACAATCTGGGTCATGGTGGCACATGCATTTAATCCCAGCACTCGGGAGGCAGAGGCAGGGGGATCTCTGTGAGTTTGAGACCAAACTGGTCTACATAGTGAGTTCCAGAACAGCTAGAGCTGCACAGAGAAATCTTGTCTCATAAAATAGAAATAAATAAATAAACAAACAAACAAAGTAAAACAAACGAAAGAACAAAATGTTGTAAGAGATAATAATTTAGCTATGGTAAAAGATAGCAAGGGGACCTAAACAGCTTTTTCTTTTTTAAGTTAAAAGAGTGGGATATTGCTTATCCAAGACTCTAAGAATAATTTTCTGTCTTGTAACATAGAAAGAATGCTGGAGTTTTATTTGCCCTAAAAGTCCTGTGACTCTACCCTTGCTTCCCGTAATCGAATGGACAGAGTTCATGCAAGATGTGTTACATGGGGGCTCGGAGGAACATTAGCTGAGGTTTTTGTTTTTTTGTGTTTTTACAAGAACCACAGCAATTATTATTATCTTTCAGGAGAGTCATTTGCATTTCAAAGACACATATCTTATTCATCTTTCTTTCCTGATTGGTCATTGTAGTTAACACCTTTCAGACTGCCACCAGTAAACCCAGTGATAACCCAAAGTACTCACCTAATGTCAAGAGTACCTCAGCAAGCGGCCATGGCTACTCTTGCCATCGCTGAGGTCAGTGAGGATGGACTGCTGCCTCTTCCACCCCATCTCTTTTCAGTCTAATTTCATTTCTGACTCAGGGTCTAAATCAAGATTTCCATCTGCATGCTCGCCAGACTGGTGTCCCATAGTTACTGTGGAGTTAGGTGCCAATAAACCCATTGTAACTTGAAAAGACCTTTAAGGCAAAAGGCATCAAGCATAGTTGGCTGAATGGACATCACAGTTCAGGAACACAGCACACTGTAAAGCCTCACTTGTTCTTCCTGATGACCAAATGACTGCAGCTCGTTGTCTCTGCCAGGGATCACGAGAGTACCGAAAAGACCAAAAGTCAAAACTCCTATGGTTTCTGCTATTGTCAAGTTGAAAATCAGTGAGTTGAAATATGTGAGTAGGAGGCTGTCAGCAGCTGAGTATCATAGACTTAGTTGATAATTTTAAGGCAAGCACCTTCTTTAATTTTCCCATGCCAGCAGAGTTGGGGCTTGAGCAGCTATCAGGGAACCCATGGCAGTCCTGCCACCAAGGAAAAATAAAGTTATAAAACCATAACTGTGTGTAAAAAACAAAGAGGGAAATGATGCAGAGAATGTGTGGTTCTTTGATGGTGAGCCTTTCATGATGAAGTAGTTAGGGACTGGGGCGGAGGTAGATCAGGAGTTCCCAGGATTGAGTATTTCACAACACCAACGAACAGTGGAAGAATTATGAGCACAGAGAGGGAGCTCCATTACTGAGGTTCCCACACTGACTCACCGTGTAGCTGACATCATTCATGGCTTACCATCTCACGATTTCTCATCTGTAAGAAATATCCTTCTGTTGAGTAGAAGCTACAGACACTTGAGTTCCTTTCCTGCCATGTCATGGAAAACAATATTTTTCTTTTATTCATATACTAGTCAGTTTATTATCACTGTGATAAAATACTTGAGATAAATGAGGGTTTATTTTGGCTCATGGTTTCAGAGGATTTGGTTCATGGGCAGTTGGTCATTGGATTTTGATCCTATGATGAGGCAGAACATAACATAGAGAAAAGCTGCTCACCTTGTGGTGACCAGGAAAGAGAGAGGACGAGGGGGAGTCCTGTCTGGGGAGGAAGGAAAGGAGAAAATAAAAGTGAATGAGAGAATAAGGGGCTGGAGTTACAATAATCCCTTCAAGGGTATACTCCCAATGACCTGACTTCCTTTCACTAAGCCCGCCTTCTATGTACACTACAGGCAGGTGCAAACCTTTAGCACATGGGTATGTGGGGGGCATTTAAAAACTAAATTATAATGATTCCTTTTAGAAACAAATAATAGAGTAGCACTATAACTACTACAATTTTTAAAAATCTATGTGTATATCCTAACTCTAACAAGACTCCGTATTTTGCTTGCTAACTCCTACAACCATGGTTCAAATATAGTTGTAGTTACAGTGTACATACATTCTGAACAGAAATATTTAACAGTAAACAAATCCGCCCACTAGAACAAAACATGTTTTTTTTCCTCCCTGATTATTGAAATGTGTTACATATGTTGCCAAGTCCTTCCTATTATAAGTTCTGTATGAGTGCTTTTATTGTCCTTTCTCCTTGAATAAGGGAATTTATGGGAAATTAGACATTTTCCTTAGCTTTGGGACTGGTGCCATCAGGGAGCTTTTTCGCATAGACTTAACTTTGTACACACTGGACCAAAGTGTCTGTCTTAGCGTTCTGTTACCGTGAAGAGACACAATGACCAAGGCAACTCTTATAAAAGAAAGCATTTAACTGGGGGCTTGCTTAGTTTCAGAGGTTTAGTCCATTCTCATGCAGCGAGCATGGCAGCACGCAGGCAGACATGGCAGCTGAGTTCTAAATCTGGATCTGAAGGCAGCAGGAAGAGAGAGAACTACTAGGCCTGGCTTGGACTTCTGAAACCCCGAAGCCCACCCCACAGTGATACATTGCCTTCAACAAGGCCACACCTCCTAATCTTGCTCATGTTAGCACCACTCCCCATGACCACGCATTCAAATACTTGAGCCTATGGGAGCCATTCCTATTCAAACTACCACAGTGTCCAAGCACTGTGACCGTTGGGCTCCCCATGCTTCTCGGTGTCTTCTGTTTCTACCACTCCAGTGAAGGTCCATCTCTTGGAAAAAGTGATCTTGTTTATTTCTGAGGACTCATTTTACTGCTATTTATCTGTTTCCTTACATGTTAAGAGTTTTCCAAGCTTTAACCCAAAGCTCTCATTTCTCTTTTACAACACTAAGCCCCTGGGGTGGTCCATCTGTTTCTGTGGCTTTATTTATTTTCATTTCTTTGTTTTTATGAGATAGGGACTCAGTAGCCCAGGTTGGTCCGGAGTTCGCTATGTAGCTGAGCATGACCTTGAACTCCTGATCCTCTGGCTTTTCCTCCACAAAGCTAGGGTTAGGTTATAAGTGTGTGGTACCAGAACTGGTCTGCCTCACAGCTTTAAATGTTTCCCTAAGCTCTCCTCACAGTCCCTATGCCCCACTCACTCACCCTACTTATCAAACTCCTTCTCAGATCTCACTTAAAAGTGAAGATGCTGTTGTCAATAATCACAGATGAGCCATAGAGGGAGAGCATCCTTAATAATTCAGAGTGGTCCTCTGTTGGTTCTCACAGGGAGAGACAATGCTAATAGTGTTGGCCAGGGTGTTCTTGGTCAAACAGCTGTAACTCAGAAGAGTCTCTCTCCTTCATTAATTAAGAACTATTTGATGTAGCAAGTTGAGAGATAGGATTTTTATCATGAAACCGATTCCGTTAAAAAAATTCAACTGTCTAGTATCCCTCAGAATTGGGATTTTTATTGGTTCATAAGAATGCATTTCTGGAAAAATTCAGTTTAGGGCCAAGTGTCCAGGGGAGGAGCGCTTGCCTACCATGTGCAAGGCTCTATGTCTGATTCTCCAACATGAGGAAAAAACAAACTGAAAACTTTGAATTTCTTCCATTTGTTAATTTGATAGGTAGCTAAAACACGAAGGGATGTGAACTATCAAATGTTTTAAGTGTTTCGAAAGGAATAAAAAGGGTTTAATGCGTCAGTATAGGACAAGAGACCAAGGTAATTTCATAACATTTATTTTCTGCAAAAATGTAAATATGGGAATTCTTGGTGTCCCACTGTAATGGCAGAGATGGTCAGGGATGGCACTGTGCATATTAGCTGTGCGTGTATCCTTGGCTAGAGCGCTTCATTAACAAGTGCTGAATGATCGAGAGAAGACAGAGGTCAGATACATTATCAAGGCTAGGAGAGTGCGCAGAGAAGTCAACAGGCCTTCCCAGAAACTCTCCACCTTTCCTTGAAATGAAACAACCTCTATAGCAGGTAGGTGTAGGGGAGGGGGGGGGAGTGAAGGAGAAGAGAGAGAGAAAGGAAGAGTGATTTGGGTGCATTTACCCTGCCAGGTTAACTGAGCTGGTAGATCAAACCTGCAGAGTTGCTCTTTGGGAGACTGAGGCATGAGGATCACTTAAGTCTCCAAATTCAAGACCAACCTGGTGGGCCAGAGAGATGACTCAGCAGGTAAAGGCACTTGCCACCAAGGCTGATGATAGAAATTCAATCTCCAAAACCTACATGATGGAGAAAACTCCCCAAAAGTTGTCCTCTGACCTACATACATGTTATACATTAAATAAATGTAATTTAAAAACTGTCTTTTAAAGATCAACCTAAGCAACATAGTGAGAGTCTGTTCCCAAATCAAAAGAATATAAAAGTTGCAAGGTCCTTGGCCCAAGGGAGCATACACACCCATACTAAGGCTAGAAGCACAGAAAAGGGTTGAACAGAGGTTGGAGGTGTGGCTTAGTGGTAGAGCATTTGTCTAGTATGTGTGAGGCCTTGGTTTCTATCCCTAGCAATGTAAAGAAAAAAAAGGGGGGGGGGAGAGGGTTAGTCCAGGGTGGATTAGGGTAACTTTGTAAGCCTCAGAACTGAGTCTGATCTGCGGGACCCACATAAAATGTTGGGCTCCGTGGTACCTGGCTGACATCTCACTGATGAGGAGGTGGGAACAAGAGCTCTCTGAAGCTCACTCACTAGCCAGTCTAGCCCAACTCCATGCCAATGAGAGACCCTGTCTCACAGGAGGTGGGTGGAGTTCCTAAGGATGATATCTGGGGTTGTCCTCCAGCCTAGGTGTCAAAAAACCAGGTGTTATTATCAGCCACGTCTTCTAGGAAGAATAAGGAAGTTTTTAGTAAGGAAACCACCGCCACCCTCTTTATTCCTCCTGGAGGCTTTAAGAAACAGCTGAACAGACAGCAAAGAACCAATTGAAGGGAGAGGCTCTTCTGGGTTGCAGGTGGCTGCTGAGGCACTTGTACTGTGCGTATGGACAGAGGCAATGGCCACCTGCTCTCCACATGCACCTCTGTCCATTGTTCTTCATGAGAGCTCTATGAGCAAGTGCAGATGGAGAAAGGAAATCGCCATTTCTGTGACAGCTGCATGGAAGCAGGATGATGTATACAGCCTTGTAGGGGATTCTCATGGGCAGTGCAGAGACAGGGACCTTAGAGGTGACTAAGAATCACATCAGATCCTATTGTTACTTAACAAAATAATTCAATCAAACTGAATTAATTTGGGAGTCTATGTGTGTTTGTGAGCACGCATGTGCCTGTGGAGAACAGAGGTCAAGCTTTGCTCCTCAGGGGCCTTCCACCTTGTTTTTGTTTTTGTTATGTGTATGCCTTGAACATGTCATATTGTGTGAGTAGGGGTCAGAGGGACAACCTGTGGAAGTCAGTTCTCTCCTTCCACTATATGCATTCTGGGGATTGGACTTAGGTCACTGTCTATGTGCACACCATCACACCTGACTTTTGATCTTGGTGCTGGTGATCGATCTTGGTTCCTTATGCTTGTGTGGTGGAGATGGAAATATTAACAGCTCGAACAGGTTCATCCAGGGAACAGGAGACAATCACGTACGTAAGCCTGATCCATCCTGCAGAGATTCAAGCCTATGTCGTGGGCTGACCCAGAGCACATGGCTTCCAATTAATGTACTGAGGAAAGACAACTATACAAAGTTCTTAACTGCTTAATGAATAGAACCTCCACAGTGCACCAAGCCCCAGCTATGGCTGGCCAACTTAATGCCATTTTATGGGAAAAGTCAAGACCCTGGGCAAGGTATTTCTCGGCCGGGTCTTAGGCTGAGGGAAGTGACCCTTAAAAGTTCCTCCATGTTAGCCATAATGCAAACAGGCACTCTCAATATAAAGATCTCAGTGGCCAAAGTCAAATCTGAGTGATTGCTCTATTCAAGGGTAACTGAGCAGACAACTGTTGGTACACCAAACTAGTGTTCTTTCCGAATTCAAGAAAGCTGCAATCCACCCATACCCAGAAAGCTGGTTCTAACAGCTATGAAAGGTGACCTCTGACAGCAACTCCTGCTGCCAGACACAGCAGCTGTTTAAGGTTTTTATTACTGCACAGAAGTGCATGTAGCTTTACAATATTTGAGAATATGTTTAAATGTTCCATTACAGTGTGGCAAGCACTTTACTGACTGAGCCATCTCCCCAGTCCAGATTTGGGGGATCTTTATAAAACTCTGAATTAAAAATAAATAATCTAGAGGCTTTGTTAAAGAAAGCAAGCTTTCCTTTGTGAGCTTTCATCCAGATTCTTAGTGAGCAGCCCAAGTCAGTGGTGTCCCTCAGAAGCCTGAGACGTGAGCACTTTGTTCCAGTCTCTGGGTTTCCTTTCATGCTTGTGGGAATAGATCCCAATGACACATAAGAACTTCTGATCCTGAGGGGAGAGGCTGAAGAAATAAGAGAGAGATAAATGGAAGGCTCACTCTTTAATTATCTCTTTATCTCTCTCTTTCATTTTTTTCAAAATATGTACTCTCCTGAAGAACCAGGTGGCCTGGCTGGGGTGGTGGCTCATGCACCCTTAAACTCTACCTAGAGCTGCTCTCTCTGGAAAACCAAGAAACTCACCTGCACTGAGGCCTCCTTCTAAGAAAGTCACGGCCTACTTGCAAGCATCGGAGGCATTTCTCTGTTCTGCTTCTGCCCCCTTTCCTAAATCCAGGTACTCATCAAGCCTAATGCCTTCAAAGCCAAAGCTAATGCTGAAATTCACCAAGAAACTCACATTTTCTCAGAATTCTCAGAATCTCACATTTCCTCTGTTTGACAAGACACTAATATCTTTCCTCCTCCTTGTCCTCCTCCTCTTCCTCCTTCTCCTCCTCCTTCTTCTCTCTCTCTCTCTTTTCTACTGTATATGTGTGTGATAGAGAGGGTGGGGACCTGATGCCTGGTGTTTTCTTCAGTTAGTCCCTACCCCCTTATTTTTTTGAGACAGGGTTGCATATTGAGTCTGGAACTACATGGTTGATCTAGTCTAGCCTGCCAGAAAACCTCAGGGACCTTTCTTGTCCCCTGTGCCCTTAGATTATGAGGCACACTAATGCACTGGTGTTTATAGTGGGTGCCAGGGCTCAAATTAGGGTTCTTGTGCTTGGACAGTAAGCCTTCCCCTATTGTGTCATCTCTCCAGCCCCATCACTTTCTTTCTGCTCCTCCTTGATTGTGCTTTCCTCAAAGGAAAAGCCAAATCTTCTCTGCCACAACCCCCACCACTTTCCTGGGGTTAACACTCAAGTGTTAAGTTGTTCTGAACAACATTATTCTCTCTAGGCTTTTATCAAATAAATGCAACTGGGGTAAGTGGAAATGAATTTCTGCCTGTGTTATTTAATATGCACAGAGCATATTCTAAGTACTTTTAAATGCACTTATTGAGATGTACTTCATGTGCTATACAACTGACCATTAAAAGTGTGCCTTCAAATGTTTTTACTGCATCCACACGGTTGGGCAACCTTCTCAACAATCTAATCTTAAAGTAGTTTTGTCTCTCCAAAACAAGTCCTGTCCCTCAATTAACAGTACTGTTTGTTCCCACCTACCAGTAAACTATTTTGTTCCTGTATAGATTTATCTGTTCAACATTTCATAGAAATGGAAACATACAGTGTATGGTCTTCATGATGTAGATTTCATGCTGATGAGACATTCTGAGATTTCTCTTTTAAAGAGGTCAGCTCCTTAAATCAATCTCTGGCAAAAACCCACTGTAGGAGGAAGAAATCATCAATCAGGCAGAAGGACACTGAGTGACTTTTTAAGGGTGTTGTGTTTTAAGGTGGAATAGCAACACCATTACACAAATAAATGACACCTGTTTAAGATCAAATGTTTGGGGAAAATATAAAGCATAGCATGGGCCAGCTGCCCTCTCCCAGACTCTCACCATGGATTCTTCTGGTCCCTCTACATGCCCTGTGTGGAGAATTATCAAGTTTTTGGAGAAGGTCTAAATTTACCATGACCTTTTCATTCATAAATTGAGGGGCAGCTTTGCAATAACCCTTGAAACCTTTTCTAAAAATTAAATTTATCCTCTTAGACAAACAAGGACAAACCTTCATGAGCAATTTCACCGTCTATAAGACATGCTTTTTTTCATGCTTAAGTATCTCCCCAAATGAGATGTGTCTTATAGTTGCTGCTAGCCTGCTAACAGTCACACAGAAGTTGCCACTGATAGCACAAGTTCAAAGCTTGTTTCATTGATATGTATCACCTCTGCAAGAAATCTGGTCACTTACAATTTCATTTGAATGTGAATTCTGTGATTTACATGGACCTTCTATATACCCATTACCCCATATATTCTGGAAGATTATATTACCTGAAAATAACAACAAAAAGATATTTCAGCAGTAAGTTAAAAGGTGATTCAGAAGACACAAAGTCTGTATACTAAAAAAGTTCAGGAATAGGTTTACCTATTCCTGGCATGAATTCCCAGGCATGAATTCCCATCTACAAAGTGGGTCTTAAGGCTAGACAGCTGTTGGTTACCCTAGGATATTAGTGCCACTACTACACTACTGGGCTTATCTTGCTAATTGTTATTATAGTTCAAAGTATTTATAGCTGGGTAGGACTCTTGATAAGTTTTCTTCCTTGGTAGCCTGCATAGCACTTCTGACATTTTGAGTTATCCACCAGAGAGGAGACCTCTAGGTCAGTACGAGTTTGATTTCTTTAAGTCTTGTGACCCAAGAATGGAGTGACATCAGCAATAAGATCTTACATTCAAGTTCTGGCAGCCAACCAAGAGCAATAGCAATAGCCTATATTGTTTTGGGGGTCTCAAAAATATAGGCAAGAACTTGTGGCTGGTGAGACCACAAATCCTGGAGGATAACTTATTACTACTATCATTTTGCTAAATGGATACAGGAACAAACTGCCTTCTCAATACTTAACCTTATACCCATAGGTAAGTGCACCTCTTGCCCATCATCAAAGAATCTTCTTTTGCAGCAGATGGAGGCTGTTACAGAAAGCCCCAAGTAGTCAACATGCAAAGAATAAGTGACTGTGGATTGCCCATCCCTAATAGGTTATCTACAACTCAACTCCAATAGCCCAAGACTCACGGAACACCACGGAAGAGGAGGCAGAGAGACTGCAAGAGCCAGAAGCCCCTGCAGCCTGCTATGAAATAATATCTTCTGATATGACGGGGATGTTGCTTCCATGGACTCCATGGTCACCTGCACAAGGCTACACCAGTCAACATCCTAGGGCAAATGGAGGGAGGGCTCACAAGGCTCCACAGATAGTTTAAGGATTATAGGTAGTTGAGGGCTCCTGAGGGCGGGTCAGTTTTCTTCAAGCATATACCCCCTGATAGGTGGCTCATGTCCCAGTGGTCAGTTTCAACCCATGTGCATATGGGCAACTCTAATTGGACTTAGTGTTTGTGTATTAAAAAATAATAATTATAGAAGAGAATACAAATTTGAAATGGTATGTAGGATACATGAGAGAAGCTGGGGAACAAGGGGTGAATATGATCAAAATCCATTGTACTCATGTACATGTACATATATACATACATACATATGTACGCATATGCATATATACATGTATTATATATACACAATTTTGGAAATGTGTATATATAATAAATAAAAATATAAGTTTTAGGAATGTCCTAGATTCAAAAGTTCCCTTTCTCTGTAGCTCCAGCTGTCCTGGAACTCTCTATGTAGACCAGGCTGGCTCCACCTCACAGAGATCTGCCTGCCTCTGCCTCCAGGCATGTGCCACCCAGCCCAGTTCTTTTTTTTTTTTTTTTAATGTATGCACAAGAACGAAATGTTGAAGTGAGATGGCTCAGTTTTCAGAGGGGTTGCTGTTCTTCCAGAGGACCCGAGTTTAGTTCTCTGCACCAATCTTGGGTAAGTACGACTGCCTGTAACTCCAGTTTCAGAGGACCGACACCCTCTTCTGGACTCTCAGGGCACACATGGCACATACAATGCATACATGCATGAATTAAAATGAATCATTTTTTTAAAGGTGAAATGCAATTTTAAAAATCTGTGTCTAGGCTTGAAGGAGCATCTCAGGACTGATGACAAATTAAAAAGCTAGTGTTAGAGTTAATTGGCAGGTATCTGTGTCTCTCTTCGTGGTGCATAAAATAATGATACCTTTTATGAGCTTAAACTTTGCATCTTAAGGTCAGCAAATCCCCGGTGTGTTGTCTCAACCTATATCCCTTGGGAATCTCAGGAGGAAGAAACCAAGCAGAATTCTCAGAGACTCAAGCCAGGAAGGCTCAAAAGATGAGCCCTGTTGAAGGAACTGCTGAAGCGACATCTCACACCTGGTGCTTGTATAAAGAACAATGACAACAGAAGCCACGACAGAGACAAGCAAGCTGGGATACAGAAGATTCTAGTGGGATTCCTTTTTCCAAATGCTGGCAAGCAACCCAAAGACAGCTCTGCAAGCTCCCGGAATCCTCCGGAGGACTGCAGAACTCTATAAACTATATGCTGACATCACCCTTGTCTGGGCAGAGACAGGAGCAGCGGCTGCCCAAGAAGGGCTTTTCAGCATCCCTAATGAAGCAATCACCATAAACCAGAGCGGGAGAGGGAACGTGTTCACCCCGGCTCCTCCGCCCGGGAGTTCCACGTCCCAGCCACCAATTAACTTTAGAGTTCCATCTGCCTTCCCTGCCAAGCTCTCCCATAAAGGAATTTATCACCTTCTGTTCTGCTTTTCTTCCCAAATGTGAATCCGAAGTGCGCAGCACTGTTTAAAAAGGCACTTTCAGCAAATCTGATGACTCTCCAAGCACCTTTACAGGGGACCAGTGAGCTCTTCTGCCTGCCCTCTCCGCGGTTTTATTAACGATGCTGCCCGGAAGCTGGCTGTTAGATTGGGCCAATAATAATAATAAGCCCAGTTCCGAGGTAGGCACTGTTCTAAGGGACTCTTATCTACTTACCGACTCCTCAAGGCAGTCTCTTAAGATCCTCGTCCTTACTACTCCCATGTTGCAGATGAAGAAACTGAGGCACAGTCGAGTTAAGAAATGGGCCCAAAGCCACTCAGCTCCAGGCAAAGGACTTGGGCAGTGGACCCAGGCAAGCTACGCAGAGGTTCCCTTGTGTGAGCTCTGCGGTGCAAGGCTATGAAGAAGAGGAAACGCTGCTCTTTACTTTGCCTTGCTCTTAGTGAGGAATGGGAAGGCTCCCTAGTCTTATGGTTTTTCACACCATTCAGTGTAATAAGGAGTCAATAAGAGAAAACTTGGCTGGAATGGGATCAGGCACTGTCTTTGTTTGTCCTTCCTGGCCTGGGAGGTGGCAGTGGGGACTTGGGGAGAGGGCTAGGGGATGACGTGAGTGTTGGAAATCACAGCTGGGAAACTTCTACCTAAATGCCTCTTGCTATTGATGAGTTACCCAGGACCTCAGAGAGGCATCTGAGTTCCCAAGGCTCCAGCTTGTCAGAGCCGGAGCTCTGCTCAGGGCAGGCTCTCCAGACACGCCTCTGCTAGTCTCTGCTGGACTTCCTGGCCCTGGCCCAGCACACTGCCTCCGCACGTCAGTTAGCGCCTGCAACGTTGTCTTAATGAGGACAAACAAATGTGCTCATCGCACAGAGCTCAAGTGTGAATGATGCGATCGGACTGCACGCCCCTGCCCAGCCGCCCTGCTCAGGGGAATCTAGGAAAACAGTGCTCAGCTTTGTACACTCACTTCTAGGGTACGTGGCCGGTCTCTGGGAGCACCCAGGGCGGCTCTGTATGCAAACAATCTGTCTCAACGTCAAGAGAATTTCTTGTCCAGCTGTTAGTTCATCCTCTGTAGTTGTTTGGTGGCCTGTTCCTCTACCTACCATAGGAGCTAGAAAATCCAAGCCACCTGAGAGTATTTGAAGGGCTCCTTCAAGTTGGTAATAACTTTTTGTGGGAGCATGAACCCCTGACTTTGCCTGGCTCACTGAATTTGCAGGGAGCACACGAAGCGGCATTGTTTAGAAAGCATGGCGGCTTGGAAATGAATCTGGGTGCTGTCAGTGGAAGCAGGCCCTATCGGGACGTTTCAGAGGGCTCCACCAGACCCACAGCTGAAGTGATCGTGGAGTAGCAGTCACGTGTAATTACTGCTTTACGTGTTTGAGCTCATGAAGAAGCGGTTGTTTGATTGCAACACTTTGCTTTGTGTTACCTGAAGCTTTACCACCTGATATGTAGCTTAACAGCTTTTTCATAGCTCTGGCTGTACTCGAGAAAATTCTAGGCAGACTTGCCTGTGTTTCTGGCCTTGTCTGATGGTGTTCCGATAACTTTGATAGTGTGATACTATGTAGAACAAGAAAAAAAAAGAGGATTAAGTTTTTGCTCAGTGTTGATTTTGAACATGTTTGCTAACCTCTGAGTAGATGCATTATAGCTAGACACAGATGCAATTAAGGTTCTGTGTCTCCGGCTATCTTCATATATGTGTGCCTTTGTCTTAGTAGGCTTGGTCAAGTTATCTATTCTCATACTTAATTTCTATCTAGAAATAATGTCAAGTCAGTCATTAAAAACTGTGTATTCTCTCTTGCTCTGACTGTCGACCAGAAAGCACTCAGCCACAACGTGGGGGAAAAGAGCTGCACACACATATATGAACAACGGTGGCACAGAAGGAAGACTCTTCTGCTTTGTGTTAAAGTGATTTTTCTTTTTGGACCTCACTCAGCTTAGAGTGTTGAATCCAGGATCTCATACATGCTAAAGAAGTGCTCTACCGCTGAGCTACAGCACAAGGCCTCACCCAGTTCTTAACATGCTATAGACTGGGGCAGTGTCTATAGTAGAATATTTGAACTTGTTCGCAAGTATTGTAAAGCTACATGAACTTCTGTGCAGTAATGTGTACTTTAAAACAGCTGCTGTGTCTGTCAGCAGGAGCTGCTACCAGAAGGTCACCTTCCTTAGCTGTTAGAACTAGTTTTCTGGGTGTGGATGGGCTGCAGCTTTCTTGAATGCAGAAAGAATGCTAGTCTGGAGTACCAGCAATTGTCTACTCAATTACCCATGGGTGGAACAAATTCATGTTCAAATCTACCTCGTCCACTGAATTTTTTTTTTTGGGGGGGGGTTGGGGGATGGTCAAGACAGGGTTTCTCTGTTGTAACTCTGGCTGTCCTAGAACTCACTCTGTAGACCAGGCTGGCCTCGAACTCACAGATATCTGCCTGCCTCTGGCTCTGGAGTGCTGGGATTAAAGGCTTATACCACCACCCCCTGGCCACCCACTGAGATCCTAATGTTGAAAGCATTCGGTTGTATTATTGCTAATGGAGGAACTTTTTATGGTTACCTCCTTCAGTCTAAGCAGCGGATGAGGAGTACCTTGCCTGAGGTCTCTCGACTTCCCCTGTAAAACGACATCAAGTCAGCCAGCTGGGGGTTGGTGTATTGTGGAGGTTCTATGCATTTAACAATTAAGATCTTTGTATCAGTGGGTGGTGCCTTTCATCAATAAATTACCTGGAGGCCATGTGCTCTGGGTCAGTCCCTGAGACCATGAGAAGTTAGACCCGCTACTAGTGGGTCAGGCTTTGCATCTCAGAATTGTCTCTGTTCTTTATTGAACCCACTTGAGATAAAATATTTCCTTCTACAAATGCCTTATTATATAAATTCAAATAGTTTACTCAGCTTTCTGTTACTGTGGCGAAATAACAGAGGTAATCAACTTAACAGAAAAAAAAAAAAGGCTCATAGTTCTAGTCCTTGTTTACTTGTCCCTGTCATTTTAGGCCTATGATGGCTCTGCATGTCTTGGTATGGGAAGGTAATTCAGGATGCTTCTCCACTTCATAGTAGCCAGAAACTGGGCATGGTGGACCATGCCATAATCCTAGCACTCGGGAGATAAAGGCAGGAGACACTATCTCAAAAACAGAACATAAAAAAGTCTCGTGGTAGCCAGGAAGCAAATAGAGAAAGAGAAAAGGTCTTGTCCCAATATTTACTTCAAAAGCACAAGCCCAGTGGCCTAAGTTTCTTTCATTACCAGCTGTGTCCAACCCATGGCCCACAGGACACAGGAAGTCAAGAATAGCGATGATTGGCTGGGTGTGGTGACACAAGCTTTTAGTTCCAGGACAGGGGAAGCAGAGGCAAGTGGACTTCTGTGAGTTTCCAGACCGGAGCCTGGTCTGCACAGAAAGTTCCAGGATAGCCAGGACAATGTAGAGAGAGAGACCTTGTCTCAACAAAATAAAACAAAACAAAGCAATAGCTATGAATGTACTCCAACACAGAATTATAAACTGACTGAAAACATGAGAGTTTTTTGCAACTCAAATGCACCCTTTTCCAATAAGAACTCTGTAGACTTTGTCACCACAGTGTGAACATGTGTTGAAATATCAAAAGGTTAGACTTGTTTGCATGACTCACTACATCCTATCTCTTAAAGGTTCTGTCTCCTGCCCATAGCACCATGGGCTGGGAGGCAAGCTTTTAACACTGGGGCTTCTAAGGGATAGTTCAGATGCAAGCTACAGAGCTAGAGATTCAGTTGGGTGGCAGAGCATTTAGCTAGCAAGCACACCACACCACATTCGATCTCCACTATTAGAGGAAAAATCCAAACTAAAGCAGCAACCAAGTATGAAAAAGAAACAGAAATACTGTCCTTTCTAAAGTATTCAATTTACAATAAATGCCAATATGGTTTCCTTATTTTCCAGGAATTTTTAATACAGTCACTGTACAGTGCACACATGTACAGCCTCCCCTCAACATCTTCCAGGCCAGATCTTTGGGTGCATGAACCAACAGTTACGTGGGAAAGGCTGCATGGGTTTTCTGCTGTATTTATCCTCATTGTCAAAGAGCGACTACCCTCAATGGTTCCATCTGTTATATAGTAATCTAAAAAATATCTGAAGTATTCTTGTAATATATTTTGTTTTGTTGACTTTATTGATACAAAAATTAATTTCCCTGATTAAAACATCCCAATTCCAGAAGCCAGTTTGGTTGGTAAAAATGGACAACAAATGATCCTTGGAAGACAAGAGATGGTTGGAAGCTTGGGAGGCTCACCAAGTGTTACGTGAAGCACATACAGTCCACATGTGCTAAATACCCATCTCGTTTGCACTTAGAAAATGCTTTGGTGTCAAGCTCGCAGGAGACAAGTGTCTCTGTACCAGCAAATATCAGCCTGACTATTGTCAATGATAGGATCTCTTCAGACTAGAGCAGCAGTTCTCAACCTTCGGGTTATGACCCCTTTGGGGGGTCGAACGGACCCTTTCACAGGGGTTGCCTTAGACCATCTGCATATCAGATATTTACATTATGATTCATAATAGTAGCAAAATTACAGTTATACAGTGGCAACAAAAATAATTGCATGTTTGGGGGTTACCATAACATGAGGAACTGTATTAAAGTGTCACAGCATTAGGAAGGGTGAGAACCCCTGGGTTAGAGGATCAGAACCAAGCAGATCCAGCAGGCTTATAACTTACTTGTGTAGGTGGACCCTTGAAAATTTGAGGGGAACTGGACTGAAAGCCAATGGAGGTGTTTGTCTCCAAAGCTTGTATCCAGCCAGAGCTCAGTTCTTCTTGGAAACATTCCCACGCTCACTTGGCACAGTAATGAGATAGACCACTACCTCAGAGTGTCAGGCACCAAGGTGACAAACGGCTAAATAAATACAAGGCAAAAGAGGTAGGTGAGATTACACTTAGGTCAGGTTAATATGCTGTGTTTTCATAAGCTTGTGAAGTCATTGTACGTACACAAAGGGCATTCTCCTTTGGGTGAACTGACACCGTTTCAAAACGGCAAAGCAGGAAATAAGAAAGAATCACAACAGGTTAAATACGCTGTGAGCTACGGTTTCCTGTGTGCAGATGCCTGTCGTGAGTAGCTTGTAAAATCAGCCACTGTGACCGTTCCTGCGCTGGCTCTGCTGATTTCACAAATACTTAGCCATGCAACCGCCTCTCCAAGGGCAGGCTCCAGCCTGACGTTTGCACAGCCAGCAGAAATGATTTCTTGTGGGAGATAGAATTTCGTCGTTTAGCAATATTCCATCACAGAAAGCTGCACCCTCAGCCACACACGCTGTCTATTACAAGGGAGGTAGCTGCCCTTCCCCTGGCTGCTTCCCTTCAAATTAACAGGCAGCCAGCAGGTAAATCAATGCCTTTTATACAGCATGGCAGAGCAGATGTTATAGGGCTCTTTAGTGGGAATATTTATCATGTGAAGTGGTCGAAAGGTTTCTACAAGTTGTATCTGTTGTTTTTCTCTTGATTATCAGGATGAATCATGTTCAACAAAAAAGGCTTAAAAAAAAAAGAGAGAGAATTTGGGATAAATATTTATTTCAATTATTCAAAGGAAATCACGAACTTTCTAATGAGATCTGTACCTTTTATACAGCTGATGTAACACATGTCAACTTGTAAGTTGATTGCTCACTTGATGTTATATTAAAGATGTGGCATATTCAGCTGCCTCTTTTTATGATTTAAATGATCTTGCTTTTGTGCATTTTTAGGTACATGTGTGTGTGCCTGAGGTGCATGCTCATGGAGGGGTGTGTGTGTGTGTGTGTGTGTGTGTGCATGTGGAGGCCAGGTACCCTTTCTCTGGAGTTGTCTACATTATCCTTTTGAGATAGAGTCTCTCATTGGCCAGGAGCTCACTGAGTAGGCTAGGTTGGTTGGCCAATGAGCATCAGCAATCTACTTGACTCTGCCACCCTAATGTTGGATTATAAGGCACACTGTCACGTCTGGCTTTTACTTTTTTAATGTGGGCTCTGGGGAGAAAACTCAGGCAAGCACGTTTCTTACTGAGCCATCTCCCCAGTCCTATAAATGGTATTTCAATGAACGTCTTTGCATATAATTTTTAGGCCATATCTCTGATTTTTTTCTTTATAGTACATTATGGATCCCTAGAAGTAAGGATATCTAGAACAAGAGATTAAAAAAAAAAAAAAAAAAAAGAACATCATGGCACTAAAAAATGATTTTGTGGGTTACTCAGAAAATATACTGCTGTGTATACTGGTTGTGTGCTGTCTGCCAGCAGTGCTCTCAAAGGTGTTCTTATTGATACTCAGGTAGAAGCTTCAGTGCTTGCTCTAGAGAGCAGAGGACGAGAAAAGACCCATACCATCCAGCTTCTTCCTGTCCCTCTAGAACAGTGGTTCTCAACCTTCTTAATACCGCTACCCTGTAATTAATTACAGATTAACTGTAATTAATACAGTTCATCATGTTATGGTGACCCCCCCCAGCCATAAAATTATTTTCTTGCTACTTCATAATTGTCATTTTGCACTGTCATGAATCATAATGTAAATATCTGATATGCAGATGGTCTTAGGTGACCCCTGTGAAAGGCTCGTTTGACCTCCAATAGGGAACACGACCCACAGATTGAGAACTGCTGCTCTAGCCTTTCCTCTCTCCTCCACTGTGATAGTTAATGTTGGCTGTCAGCTTGCCTTATTAGAGATGCTTAGAAAATTGGCAAAGCACACTTCTGGGCGTGCCTGGAAGGGTGTTTCCAGAGAGAACTGGCATGCAGATCACTGGACTGAGTACAGAAGACCCGCCCTAAAGACAGCAATATCATCCAACAGGCATGTATCAGAATTACATTTCTTTGTAAGACTGATTACTATCTCACTGTATGTATAAACTACAGTATGTATAAAAGACAGCTTTTGTGAATGACACTCTTTGAGATTAGTATGCAATAGCTATGTCCTTCCAAGGTCAAAAATTCTGTCCAATATCCTTTCCCATACAGCCACCCTCTGTTGGTTTCAGTAACTACTTGTTTTCTCTGGCCCATTAGGACTAGGCTGGTGTTTTCTGTCTAGTGTTGCTCACTTGAGGCATCGTGCTGTTCCCTGTGGGTCTCTCCACACCTTTGTAAACTGTTCATTTTGAATGTGCCATCTGTCTGGATTATGCCTGTCACCCAGATGTTGCTGTAAACTACACTTTAGGCCTGAAACAAGGAGGTACCTCTTCAGATGCACCTGGGAACGTAGCCAGTGCGTTTCCCTCCACAAACGTTGACAAGCACCAACACGTTCAAAATAATTCAGATGCCCAGGACCATTTCACTTCAACTGATTCCAAATATTAGAATTAAAACCTGGAAAATGTTGTCTCAAGGACATTTCCCAGTCATTGTACTGCTGCTAGTCCAACCTGATCACAAGTCCTGGGCATTCTGCTTGCTGCACAGTCAAGCTGTAGGGCTAAGTCTGTTTTAAGAACTTGGGTCAACATTTTTTCAACTGCAAGTTGATACGGCCATATTCAAAATTAATCACAGATCATTGACACGCTTCCTACATGAACTTTGTTTCATTGCCTTCAAATGTTCGTCAAGCTTGTAGGAAGACTAGAGAACCATTCTTATAGCCATAGATTGCCTTCTAAGCTGTCAATGTCTTGTTCATTTTTCTCCAGGTGTAACTGCATGGATCTTTCTATGTTTAAGATTCTATAGCAGCTGGAGAGATGGCTCAGTGGTTAAGAGCACTGGCTGCTCTTCCAGAGGACCCAGGTTCAATTCCCAGCATCCACATGGCAGCTCATAACTGTCTGTAACTCCTATTCTAGGGGATCTGATGCCCTCACACAGACATACAAGCAAGTAAAACACCAAATGTACATAAGATAAAAAACAAATAATATTAAAAAGAAAAAAGATTCTGTAATAGCAGTAAGAGGCTGAGGTTAGGACTAGGCTCAGTCAGGAAATTGTTTGCCATACAAGCACAAGGACTCGAGATCCATTCCAGAGCCCACATTTTGGAAAAATTAGGCTGCTATGCCACATGTGCACCCTTACACCCACATGAGCATGTATTTCCCTTGCATGCACACACATGCACATCCACACACGCTAAGGCTGAGCAACCACCAGCATCTCTCCTTCATATTTCTAAAAGTTGTTAAACTAATATTTCTTGTGATGCATTTCCTTAGCAAGACAAATAGAGCTGCCCTTAAGTGTAATGTCAAAAGCCACATTGGTTGTGAATGCATTACCAGCTCCTCCTGGCTCACAGTGGCTGTAAATCTAAAGGGGAGTCAGGGATGAGTTGGGAGCTGGAAAGCAGGGAAGAGAACAGGCTTGATCTAATACTTGGCCAAAGGCAATGCCGAATTCAGAGTATTGCGTAACCCTCTGCCTGTGACCTCATTTATATGATCAACTATGGAGATGGAAATTTGAGGCAGTTCTTTTAGCTTCTCTAATCTGCAAATTAGCTTTAGAAAAATGAGAGAGAGGGGGAGAGAGAAAGAGAGATCATATTTAGCTGTACTGAGGTACAGCTAAAGTCTCATCAAATTTAATCAAATTTAAAGTTCTTTGTTTCATGAGTTCTATATTGCAAAAGAGGAAATGAGACACACAGCATTTAAATGGCAGCTCCAAGTCCATGCCACAGCAAAGGCGAAGGCTCCACATCTAGGCCACCTGGTTCTTAGCTGAGTAGGCAGCCCAAAATAAAGACAGACAGGAGGTTTAGCGGAATTTCATTAGCAATAATACAAAAGCAGCAGGAGAGCAAGCCAACAAACTCAGCTGATGCTGTGAATGTCAGACGTCCCTTCTCGGCGACACTGAGCCACACTGTGGTCACCATGACTCAGTCCAAGGTTCTAAAAAGTACAAAACTATAAAGTATCTCCAACTGTAAGTGAACGGGACAGGTGGAAAAAATGACGCAGAGGCCCCTGTCTGGTGAACTGTGATACACAGTTCAAGGCAACGGTAGCGATAAGCTGAGGTCCAGCGGTCATGGTCCGGCTGGTGAAAGGCCTGGTGTGAGTTATGCATACAACTAAAGAGTGTCCCTTCTGGGTTTGGGTGAGTCCTCCCCTTGCCAACCTATCCATAGACCTCTTCATCCCCTCATCTACAAAGATAGGTTGAATGATTGATTTTCCTTCTTGCCCCTTAATTTAAAATATTAATAGGTTTTACTTAGGTGTCATGGTGAACACCTAGAACTCCAGCACTTAGACAATGGAAGCAGAAGGGCAGTGGGAGATGACTTGGTCATTTAAGTGCTTACTTTGCAAGCATGAGGACCTTCCTTTGATTCCAAGTAGCCCTGAAAGGCAGAGAGAGAGGGAGCTCCCTGGGACTCCCTGAGTAGTCAGTTTAGCCTAATTGTTGATTTCCAGACAAATGAGTGATTCTGTCTAAAAAAAAGATGGACAGTGTACCTGAGAATGACATTTGTTGTTGTCCTCTGGCCTCCACATATGCATGAGTACATATGCACACACAACACCATCCATGTATAACACCCCCCACACACACACCTAAACATACACACACACACACCTAAACATACACACACGCTCACACATTTAATTTTTGTTGTTGTTTAATGAAAATGAAGCAGGAGGATTGTTGAATTCCAGGCCAGCTTGGGCTATATAGCAAGACTCTCAAAAACAAATGAAAAAAATTAGCAGCATTTACTTCTCAAGTACTGTTCTCAAAACTGAAGAGTCTGCCCTGTTGTTGACTAAGTAGCTTCCAAAAGAGCCCAGACCATGAACTGCAGCCGAAGTGAGCTTTTGCTGTTTAGTATTTCAATATAAGCGTGTCTAAGAAGGTCTTAGCTATTTTTTATTTTATTTTAAGAATCTGAGCCTAAAACACTATTGTACTCAATGATATCAAGCTGGTGTTTTAAACCACAAGTGGGGGAGGTAACAGAGAAGTGTAACTTGTATTTACTTCAAACTCAGAATCCTGGAGGAATAAAATCAAACAAACAAGCAAACAGGAAATCAGCAGCTTTGCTCACCGGCACGCTTTAGGACACTGTGTTGTGGGGGTCCCCAAAGCAAGAGGCAGACTGAACTTCTGCAGTGCATGTAGCCTCTGGGCACCACTGGTGTGTCACTAAATCTGAAGTAATTTTCTGGCACACCACACCCTCATATTAAGTTAACTGTTGGTGTCAGTGGCACAGGAAGACGTTGAAAGGCCAGCTTTGCATTGCTGACACTGTGGAGCAGTTAAGGCAGGAGGAGGGCTCAGAAGGACTCACTGGGAGCCGGTGTTAATGCTTCCTGCCAGGGCCTGGCAAGTTCGCGGCCTGTGTTCTGTGCTAATTGGATCACACTATGAGCCCTTGAAGGCTGCAGGCTCACTCATGATGAATATCTGAGTCCAGCATTCCTTCTGTGCGTTTGTAAATCCGGCTTCCCTCCCACTTTGCCCTCTTTAATGCGATGCCCTGTTTTAGTACAGCAATGAATGAATGGCTAATGGAGACAAGAGCGAGTCCATGTTGACAGGGAATGAAACGAGTATGCACATGATCAGAGCTAATCCTACTCTGTGTGTGTCGAGGATG
The DNA here is from genome assembly GCA_026225945.1 of Cricetomys ansorgei. Taxonomy (NCBI): domain Eukaryota; kingdom Metazoa; phylum Chordata; class Mammalia; order Rodentia; family Nesomyidae; genus Cricetomys; species Cricetomys ansorgei. The sequence goes on from JAMJFZ010001559.1 coordinate 56,669, forward strand.
GATGGAAGAAACGCCTCTTCCTTTTTTGCTCTTGGATCTGCAGGTCTGGTGATGCAGGGGTGTGTGTATTGTATTGTGTTGTAATGTAGGGATTCTATTGAGAGAGCATGGGGTAGGACGAAGGCCCCACGCATGGAGTATAGAGGGGTGATTCCCTCCTCACCCCCGTGTGTGAGTGTGTGTGTGTGTGTGTGTGTGTGTGTTTGTGTGTGCAAGCATGTGTGCATTCATTCCAGGGAAAAGGCTGATCCCCAGTAAGAAGCAGACATAGTCTCATGGTTTCCTTAAGCAAATCAGTTATCTTGGCATCCCTGTGACCAAAATACTTGACAGAAACTAACTTAAGGGAAAAAGGTTTCCTGTGGCACAAAGTTGCAAAGATGCTGCAGTCCACCAGGGAGGGGGGGCATAATGACAGGAGTGGCTTGATCCATGGGGGCAAGAACTTACATGCAAGGCTCTTCACATGACTCAAAACAGGAAGCAGAGAAATCTAGATTGGAATGTGGAGCAGGCATGAACTTCAGAAGCCCCAAGTGATGTCCTTCCACCATCCAGGCTCAGCCCACTGAAGACTGAACAGCCTTTAAACTAGCACCTCCAACTGGGAGTGAGCCTTCAAGAAAAGAGTTCTCAGGGTCCAGTCGTTCAGATTCAAATCATAACCATGCCTCAGGCCAAGATGTAGACAACTTGGGAGCCTCCATTGCCCAGGGAGCCCAAGAGGCTGAGCCACAGCCTACTGAGTCTCTTTGGGTTGCTTTGGTCATCTCAGCCTGGGTGTGCCCTGGCTGTGAAGAATTGAAGCTATCATTCTTTGCCTGAGCTTCGCTCTCGAGTTTGAGTCCCAGAGGAGCACTGGATGTCGGGAAGCAGCCGTGGGCCTCTGGCTGCCTGTCTGGTGGCAAGAAAAAGAGGAATGTCAGTTTCTGTTATTGTAGCAAACACCTGAGATAACTTCTAGAGTAAAATGTTTATTTTGACTTTCAATTTCAGAGCTTCCAGCCGTGGTGACTTGGGCCTGTTACCTTGGCAACAGAGTAAATACATGGGGGCAGGAGAACATGGTGAAGGAGCTGCTGACCTTGTGATAGTCAGGAAGCAAAAGGAGAGGATGGAAGGGCCCAGGGTCCCAAAATCCTCTGCAGGAACATGACCCCAGTGACCTCACTTCCTTCCATTAAGCTGCATTCTCTAAAGATTGATTCTAATACCTAATACTGCCCCAGGCTGAGATCCAAGGCTTTTTATTTGACATGTGCGCACTCGGGAGATGATCAAGATCCAAACTACAGCAGGTGGGAAGAGCATAGAGAAAGTGGCTGCCATCCAGCAGTGAGTGAGCTGTTACCTCCTGAGGAAATGCCATTTCCTTGTTTGTGCTCACGAGGAAAACCATCTGAGGTGGGGCTTTAAGCTCTGCTCACCCTTTTCTGTTTTCTTTTATTTTCCTTTTCTTTTTTTCTTTTTTCTTTTTTTTTTTTTTGAGACAGGGTTTCTCTGTGTAGCCCTAGCTGTCCTGTAACCCATTCTGTAGACCAGGCTGACCACAAACTCACAAAGATCCTCCTGCCTCTGCCTCCCAAGTGCTGGGATTAAAGGTATGCACCACCACCACCCAGCCTTTGTCTTCATTCTGAACAAAGAAAAAGTGATTCTTCCCTTTGCTACAAGAAGGAACCCAGAGTGATCAGGCAAAGGGTGACAAGACTAGAAAGCTGAGCTTCGGGAGACCCAGAGTCTGTTCCCAGGATAGGAGCAATCAATGAGCAGCATCTTTTTCTAGTAACATACTTAAATAATTTAAGGATACAGGAGACATCCCAGCAAACCTGGCATGGAAAAAATTATACAGAGAGTAGGTTGAATTATGACTCCCCAAATATGTCCAGGCCCTCAGTCTTGGCACCCATAAATTTGATGACCCTGTTTGAAAAGACATAGTTAAAGGCCTGGAGGTATGCTATTCTGATATGGGTGAGTGAGCCTCAAGTACAAAGACAAGTGTCCTTATAAAAAGAAAAGAAGACGTGGAGACGGAGAGGAGAGCTACATGAAGAAGTAGGCAGGGGATCGAATCCACAAGCTAAAGAATGGCTTGGTTCTCTTCAAACACTAGATGCTGGGAGAAAGATATAGACTAGGTTCTCCCTCAGAGGCTCCATGAGGGATTCACCCTCTCAGCCCATTGATTATGGACTTCCAGTCCCCAGAATTATAAGCGAATAATTTTCTTTTTCTTTTTCTTTTTTTTGTCCCCAGTTTGTGGGCATTTGTTTAGAAAGCCCTATGCCTTCTGTATCACAAGAGATGCCCAGGAGAGACTCAAACAAACTTCCCTTGGTACTAAGGGCTTCCAACTTGTGAGTGCCACACCCAGTATTCTTAGTGCCTGGACCTAAGGTCATGCTGTTGTAAAACAGAACATTTTTAACCTTAGGAAGGCGTAGCTTATTGGACTCCACCCCTTGTACTGCCTTCAGGGAGTCTGGACTTGAAGTGCCCTCTGGCTGTTATTGGGAACTAAGGAAAGAGATTGCCTTACCTCCTGGGCCACTGGACTGTCATTGCTCGGGGCTAACACCCATCCCTGCCTCTAGCCTGCCCCATAGAAGGCTTTCTCACACACCTGATAGATTGTGTACTGTGAGGAGGGCAGGCTGCTACCTCAGGGTGGAGCTGCCAAGAGTGTGGCTGATGCTTTGCTCTGGGTTCTCCTCAGGCCCCAGTGTTTATCTGGAGCCCAGCTCACAAGCCCAGTTTATACTGGCTGGTCCCCAACCTTTCCTCCAGCTGCCTGTGAAAACCTTCATAGGGCCAGATCTGACAACGGAGAGTCCCAGTACAACACAGGACAGCATGAGGCAGAGGAGAGAGGGGGCAGCATACAAAAACTGCATCCACACCTGTGTGTGCTGCCCTTTCCATAGAAACCTGCTGAGTCTCTATAACAGAATTGCCCAGTCTCCACATGGCACAGCTGGCCAGAGAGGAAGGACAAAGAGCCCAACACAGGTCCTCTGCCCATAAAAACAGCATGACATTCCCAAAGGGCCGGCCAGAGCCATGGGCTCCTGAGGTGAAGGATGGCCTTCGGAGCAGGAGGATGACATTCCAAGCTACTTCATTTCCAAATGGGTAAAAACAAATCAGCGGCCCTTCCTTTTCATCTGGTGGGGGATTTTCTTCTCGAAGCAGCTCTTAGCAACGGCTTCGTCCCTCCTGATTAGTGCTGCCATTCGAAAAACGATTCCTCAGCACAGTGAGTCGTCTCAAATCCTGACAACTGTAACCATTCCAGATGGCAAGAACATCAGTGACCATAATGGCACTTCCCGTCGGCGTTCGCCCGTGGATCGTTCTTGGAACCACAGGGGACGTACACAGGCTTGTAGCCTGTGGAGAGTTACAAGGGGTGGCAGCAGTGCAGTGGCACTCATTCTGGAGGCCCCATGGGGAAGTCAGTCGCCTTCTTTTAGAGTCACATCTCACAGGAGGGGCAGAGCCCAACTCCGACTGTGAGCAGCAGAAAACACCAAGCAAGGGTAAGAGACAGCCACTCGGATGCACCATCAGCATGAACACCTTGCACATGTCTTCCATGTCACCTGCAGGCCTCTGGGTCCAATACAGGAAGAAAAAGAAGCAATCTGCGGTTGCTCATGAAGTCCCACTTCTCCACGGTTCACATTTTCTGGGAAAGATGCGCCAAGTTAAAGAAAAAGAAAGCCAATGTTTAGGACTTGTGGAAATGACTTCAAGAGATTGGTTAGATTAAGCCGCATCCCCCACCTGGGTGTCTGCTGGCTCTGTTAGGTGTAAGAGCATATTAAACACAGCTGAATTAATTCAACCAATTTTGAGGCTTGCATTATTAAAAAAAAAAAAAAAAAGAACGGGGCAAAATCTCATCATCGTTATGGCAGAGTGAAGTGCCCGTTGCACAATGGGTTGTTTAAAGTTAATGGTAAATCAGCTGAGCAGCCACTAAAAAGATGATGCATTGATTTAATTCCGAGCTGTTACAGAGAGAGCAGCCGAGCTCATGCAGCCCAGCTGATATACGCACGGAGAGCTGGCAGACAGCTCCTTTTGGTGAGAATATTCATTTTTATGAATTGCTCATTCATTTTTTTATATCCTCGTCTTTAGCCCCGCCCTCACGTCTCACCTCTGCTGAGTCCAGGTCCCAGGATTTCAGAAGTAGAAGAAAAAGGGTAGCTGTGCATTTGAATGGGGGACAGGGAGACTCCAGTTTCGGACAGCCCATATAAAAATAGAAAAGAAAGAAAAGAGGATTAGGAAAACAAGGCAATAGCAGTGATTGGTCTCAGAAGTGTCAGTCTGCTAGTTATTTACTGAGTCTACTCCCTGCACGTTCTCATGGTGTGTTTGTTTCAAATCCAGGCTGTGACTCATCATTGCAGGGAAGCTGTCTGCTCACCTCCTGCAGGCAGAAACTCCAGACCACGCTCATCTAATGAACCAAAGAACAAAAACACACGCACTTGAGCACGTCTCTCAAAAGAAAATGCGTCAGAATCAAAATGCATCTGCACCAATTCCTGGGTGCAGAGAAAGCAATCAAAGCCTCATGCATGCTAACCGTGTGCTCTGCTGTGAACTATACTTTGGACCTTGTGACATTTGTCTTCACAGGTTCTTGGAACACCCTGTCAACTGCTCAGCTTCTTTTCATTGATGTTTGCAGCAGAGTCCTGGTGGGTCTGATCATCATAGCTAAGTACTTCCTGTATTTTATCTGCCCATCAAGGCCCCTACTTCCTCAAGGTTTCTGGATGTTCAGCCAGCAATAAAGCACTAACCTGCCCCTTGTCACCTCGAAGTACATTTATTCTTCCCTGTTTGGGTCCCTCTCTGTGTACAACCTGCCTGAGGAACAGAATGGGAAGTGGGAGAGTTGAGAAAGAGATGGGTAATGACCTCTTGTGGGCTACAGTCTACATCCCAGGGAAACCTTTAACTCCTTAAGTCAGAGGGGAGGCAGTAAAACAAAGTGGCTGAGAACTTAGCCTCCAGAGGCAAGCTGCCTTGCCTGGGACCCTGGGACTCCTGTTGACTACGTGTGTGGCCTTCAGCAAGTTTCTGTTTCTGGGAAATGGATACAATTCTATTGTTTCTCTCATAGGTTTGTTATGGTGCTTAAATGGAGGTTAATGGTTTAGCCTGGTGCTGTTATGTTCAGTCTCTCTGAATGTTCAGTCTCTCCCAAATCCATATATTGAAATGCAATCACCAAAATGATGATGTTAGGAGGCGGGGCTTTTGGGAAAGCATTAAGTCACTGGATTCTGCTCTCCTGGGAAACAGGCCTTGCAGAGTACACATAGTGCTAGGCTTGCAGGCATACACAATGGAAGCTTTCTAGGAGCCTGGAGGATTACACTGAGATTCCTTAGGAAGGCCAGGCAGTACGGGTAAAAATGCAAAAAACTCCATTGGGAGGACATGAAGTCAGCCATCACCACACTTGTTTTGGAGTGAGGTTAATTCTTTGGAGGCTCACGGTATACTAAGCAGGGGTTGCTGGAAGTACCCAATGTGTCAAAGTAGACTCCAGAGTCTCCCCAGGCCCTGAGTGGGGGAACAAGTAAAACTGTGAGGTGAAGCTGCAGCTGCAGTGGAGAAGCCAGGATGCTAGAGATGCCAGAAGCTTTGAGCCCTGCTGTGGGCAGCCAGCAAAGCCAGCCCAACAGAGAAGACATATGCACTGCAACTGGCCTCAGGGGCTAGGCTAACTTAAGCTTCCTGGAGCTCATGACCTGACACCCACCTGACCTGGGTGCCAGACATGGAGCTACAGGCTTGGCTCTTAGGGTGGCTGGTTTTAGGTCTTGCTTTGGTCTAATTTATCCTCATTATTTTCCTATTCCTCCCCTTTTGGAATGAGAGTGTTTAACAGGCTGTATTTAACTCATTCTTAAGATTTTTTTTACAAATGCTCACAGATATCCTGGATCTCCAGGGAGGCTCTAGGCTTACACTTTTTAAGAAGTGCTGACATTCTTGATCTTAGGAACTCTCATATTGCTTATATTGCCACACACCCACCCCAATGAACCCCAAAAGCACATGTATTGAAGACTTGGTCACTTTTGGAAAGTAGTAGAATCTTTAGGGGTCAGGGTCCAGTAGGAGGAAGTTAGTTCATTGTGGGCGTGGCCTTGAAGGGAATATTGAGACACTAGACCTTTTCTGTCTCTCCTTCTCTGCTTCTGAGCCTCTATGAGACAGACCAGGTGCACTCTGCGGCATGGCCCCACCATATCCTGCCATCAATAAGAAGACCTCGTCAGTGGGGACTACACATGACCATCCATAGGGAAGAGAGGTGGCCTTTGAAGTTCACTGCTCCTGGATATGGAACAGAGGAATGATTGATGGCCCACAGCTAGAAACTGGAAAGAGCTCCTTTGGAGGACTTGAAGTCAGCCATCACTCTGCCTGGTCTGCTATTGCCTTGATTCTCTGGGGGCTCACAGTGCACTATGCAGGGGCTGCTAAAAGTTCCCAGTGGGTCAAAGCAGGCTTCAGAGAAGGAGACACACGCTCTGGAAGGAGAGAAAGTGACTCATTCTCAAGGAAAACATTTAGAGGGTACACAAGGCAACCAGTGATCAAGCTTCCCAGTGTGGAATGAGCAGACGCTATGCTCAGGTAGAGATTAGAGCCCACAGCTCAGCCCTGTCTCCATGACACTTGCCCTTCACACCTCTTTTTCCTATAGATAATTACGGTTCTTTCTTATTTCTTCTCCTTCTCTTCTTCCCCTCCCTCTGCTTTCTTTCCTGTCCTGGAATTTGTGGGGCTAGATAAGAGACGAATGCAGTACTCATAAAGTGTGTGTCTCAAACTCTTGGTAGAGAATTATATGGGAGCTCTCCTTAAATGTGCTGAGTCCTGGGCCAAAACCCAGGTTGCTCATTAGCGTCTGGGATGACGATGCCTTTTAGAAGTTTCTCTGGTCCTTCTCACACACATCTCAGCCTGAGAACTAGTTTTGGAGTAATTTAACTTAGCACACTTATTTTGTAGGTGGGTAAACTGAGACTCAGATAAGAGAAGCAGCTTTCCCTATGACAGCAGCTGGCTAGCAGCAGAAGCAGCGGTCTGCAGGAGAGAGACATACAGATGTGTTCCTTTTCAGCAAAGTGCGCTTCAGGGTACATGGATGTGAAACTCCCACAGACAAGCAAGTGCCAAGTTCTGTTTCCTTCTCTTCAGCTGGCTCTAGTCCTGACTGCAGCGATGTAGGACTTATTGGCATATTTTACAACAAGCATAAATTCTACATTTCCAAATAAAGTCAGAATACAGTTTTATGCCCAGTAAAGATATAATTAATTTTAATGAGAGTCTCACTTACAGTGTTTACGGATTTTTTTTTTTGCATATTTAAATCTGGTAAATTTAATGCTATTTTGCCTTGAGTGCTGATATCGAATTGATGAGGGTGTTTTTAAGACAACAAGGAAAGGGCCATAAATACAACTATTTCCCAGCCTTTTAAAATCCACGAGATGAAACCAGAAACAGTAGCAAAGAGTAGGTAACAGCAGAGAGATGAGCACATGTCAGTGGTACAGGGAGATGGGCATAAGACAGCGACAGAATAGAGAGCTGTGCCTGATCCCCAATCCCAGTGATTTAGAACACCATTGTGCGTGTGTTATAGTGCCATTCAGGGAACAGAGCCTACTGCTGTCTCCTTTAGACTGTTGATACTAAACTCTGCCTTGGGGATGAGAGAGGGAGCACATGCTGACGGCAGGATGGTGAGATGGGGATATGAGAACCTAAGAGGCCGAGGAGGAGAAGAGCCTGAGACCGGTGGGGAGGCCTTGGGCTCACCTGATCCTCTAGGCGTTTGTGGTTAGGAGGGGATCCAGAATGGGGGGCATAATGGAGGAAGGCGATAGTGGAGACAAGGCCCAGATGCTCACAGAGCGAATGTAGAAAGCTAGAGCAGTAGAGTTGAAATTAAGGGCACTCTAGAGCCTCCCTACCCAGCTTTAGATCTCCCAGCATGCCAACAGCAAACCCAGCGGAGACAAACCCAGCAGAGAGTTTTCTGTTGTAATTCCACTTACTCACTTTATTCCCTGATCTGGTTATTCAAAAGATATCTGTTGTTCTTCAAACACGATGGCAGTGCAATGACTAGTTGTAGCCTACCCACCCTGTGCCCTCACACAGTCTTAGAGAGGAGCTGAGCCCTAGAGAGGCTGGCAATTCTCCTAAGGACACAGCTGGGAGTCAAACCCAGGCCTGCCCCGGCTCAGATAGCTTTGAGGCCTCGGCTGCCACGCTGTATGCAGTAACCCCTGTTTCAGACGTGCTGCGAGGCCTGCTGCCCCATCCCCACCCCCATAGTCTGCTCCACCACTTCACCAAGGGATCTGACTCCAGCCTCAGCTTTCTGCTCATGCGCAGTGAAACTTTGGCCAAGTCTCTTCATTTCTGAATTGGGTCTCTGTTAGTCAGAGGCGGGTTGTGGGCTAATAGTCTTGGGGACCGTTTTATGCGTTTTGGGCCACTGTCAGTCCTCCCAGGTGTGGAGAACATTAACGTGGCTTCATGTCTCTCTGATGACCTTGACTATCGCTTCTAGCCTGTTGCCTCCTGTGCTATTCTAGGTCACCATCCATTTTTATACACATCATTCCCTAGCCACAGGATCCTGGACCTTGTTCAAGGGAGCTACAGGCTCCCTTGGCTACATTGGCTACATTGCCCAGATTTCCTTAGCAAGATGCAGCCCCTTCTGAAAATCTTGGTCCTTGAGATAGAAGTAGACAGGTTCTCAAAGGACCCTCTTCACCTCCTTTCGTGGAGGTGAATGTGACATAGCCCCATAGGCTCATGTGAGGAATGCTGGTCCCTAGCTGGTAGGGTTATTTTGGGCGATGGGACCTAACTGGGAGAAAGTGGGTCACTGGGTGTGTGCCTTGAGGGTGATACACAGTCCATCTCTTCCTTCCTCTGTTTCCGGTACTGAGTGAAGAGCCTTTTCACACGGGCTCCATAAACCACGGTGTTCTCCCTAAGCACAGAAGTAGGCTCAAGCCTGACCAAGCACGGGCAGACACCACACGCCAAGATAGGTCCATACCCAATTTGTACCCGCCCGCCCCCACACACTTTCCTTTCCCCTGCTGCCAGGAAGATGGGTTTGATGGGCAAGAGCTCCAGCAACCATCTGAGAGCAAGGAGGCAGAGGACCGAGCCTGCGTGTTAAGTACCGGGTGCAGAGATAGATGAAACAAGGATGACCACTGCCTCACCTCACAGTATTGAGCTCCCTACCCTCAAATGCCTTTTATTTGAGAGAAAATCAAACACCTCTGTGTTTAAGCCTCTCTTAATTTTATTTGACTGTATGCAAACAAACCAATTTTAAAACTCCTACACCTTCAGAATCACCATTTTCCTTTCTCTGACTGTAATGTTCCTAGAGGTGTAGAAAATCTGCTGTGCTGTTCGGCCAAGCTGGTGCACTTCCAACAACATGCAGATGCTGGCTCGCAGTCATCCCTGGGCTTCTGTGTCCTGTGTCC